>OU015495.1:42794302-42831549 GCA_907164885.2 Dolomedes plantarius
CCAGAAAGCCTCCATATAGTGTTGCCATTTCTGTGAACTATTCTCTGAATCTACATGAATATTATGATTTTCCTAATGAAGTTTTTATTGCATTGATTGGATTAGTTAGTTGGTTTTCTAGGCATGATATATATATATATATATATATATATATATATATATATATATATATATATATATATATATATATATATATATATATATATATATATATACACACATACATACATACATACATACATACATACATACATATAGATAGATTGCAGAAAAGAAATTGACTCAATTTTACATAATTATTACATTTACCTCATCATAGAATATTGAAGCATGCTTTGCTGATACATAGTTGCAATGCCCGTAGTTTGAAAAACATACATCCATATCAGCACCTACAACAGAAGTTTTGAAATAGTGTTAGATTTATACATTATTTGTGAAAGTCTCAGTTTTAAAGACAAATGTATATTTACATGAAACTATTTCAATACCTTACACTAATCTCAGTAGTGATAGATCTAGAATTTCATTGTTATGGAGGAGGGGAGTTTCAATTTTATGAGAAGATATTTTTATTTCTAGGGTTCAGAGGTCTGGCTGAAAATCAACACCAAAATTATCTTTTAATCTACAGATTTTACAGTTCCAGGAAGGGGAGGGGGGGCTGATCCACACGATAGGGAGGGGAGGAAATTTTAGAATGGAAAAGTGATGCATTGGGGAAAGAATGCATCAAGCTCCATAGAATAGCAGGAAAAAATTATACAAGCTGCACTTAAATTGTATGCATAGGGAAACAAGGAAAATGATTTTAATGATAGGGGGGGGGGGGGGGATTCTGTTATATTATTAGAATAAACAGCTCATTAGCATATTTTGTTACTGTCTGTTCATAAATTCATGTGGTTTACAAACCTGCCATTCAAAAAGTCTACTCAAGTTATTCAGTTCACTAATAAAACAACTCTACTGCAAGACTGGATAATTATATTTGCAAGATGGTAGCTTACATAAATGTACACAGTTAAGAGTAATCAGGAATTATTGCATCACAGGATGATTGTAACTCATATTCTAATATTTTTAGTATTAATTCTTCCTCATCTATGAAAAACTTCATGAATGTGAGCATAAGTGCTATGAAATTTGCTACCAATATGAAACATAATAGATTTATTCAAAAGGTGCTGGAAAATACTGTTAACAAAATGAACCAGCTTCAGTTTGATTACGAACCCACCCATTCATACCATTCAAAAAATAAGAGATTTGATGTTTTCAAGCAGTTTCAAATTAAAGACTACATTACTTTTGGATTAGCCTTTATGTAAAATAAATTCTTCTTGAATGAATTTAATTTTATTCATACACACTCCCAAAACTGCTGACCATTTAGCAAAATCCATGACTTTTTCTTAGAGTTTAATTATTTTTGCAACTTGTAGACACCATATACATTAATAAAATTGTGGGAATTGCTAAACAAATTGAAAACAATATAAAAAACAGATCATATCTGGAATGCAAGGACACATCATGAGAAAAGAACTAAACAAAATAGAAAATGAGTAAATACTATAAAATTTAGACTCAAAAAAATATATATTTTTTTTTACATACCTAGACCTAAGTGTAGCGACCGATAACACATAGAAACAGGTAATCCTCTTTTGTCGAGTGAGCAAATAACAGCTCGAGCTCTAACTTCAGATGATACTACAGGAGAAAGAAAGCTTATTTTAAAAATTAAAAAATAGTACATTAAGCAATATGCAGTTGTGCATTCATATAATAAACACATGAGTCAGTCTCTCACCTGAGTTAAGAGATGATGTTTATACTTTTGGGAGGCTTATGGAGTAATTAAGTAAAACAGACATATAGGATGGTTAAAATTACAAACTAATAATGATTTACAATAATGGTCCATAAAATATAAGACATTCTTATAAAATAATTTTATTTATGTATAGTTAAATTCATTGATAATATGCAGAAACTGCATTCATACTTACATTATTGCATTAAAAGAACTCAGAAAACTTATAAAGTTGTTGTAAGGCAATAGGCAGAATAGTTAAAAACTTTAAAATTTACCACTTTATGTTACAAAACTTTTAAAAGTACACAACTCAGAAAATTCAATACATAGAGCTTAATTTTAGCAACTGAAAAACATGTAAAAAAAAATGTTATTTCAAAATTACTGAAAATCAAAAGTATGATAAATAATTGATAACTTCACATTAAAATTTATAGTAAAATATGAATGTTATGCATGTTACAATCAATGAAATACCTATTTAATGTAGTATCATTTCGTACAAAAACCATGTCAAGTATTAAATTATTGTTACATCCCTTAACATGAAATGCAAAATTTCCTGTTGAGGGATGCTTGGTAAAACATCTAATTTAAATATTAATACCATCTGAAGGCAATTCAGCAGTACTTTTATCTTCCGATGTAACACATTGTTTCTTCTTAGGCAGAAGCTGCTGTAATCTTTGAAATGCTAAAATATTAAGCAGTTTTTCATCAAGTTTATTCATTTCTGCATCTGAAAAATGAAAATAATATTCTTCAATTTTTGAGAGAAAAATGTTAATAGATTTCACAGTTAATATCTTTAAGGATAAAAAGGAGGGGGGAGGGACCCAATTACTTTTGTTATTATTTGAGTGTATTTTGCTTTAATATTTCTAAATATATACTGTCCTAGATATTTGCAGGCATATTTTCAATAATTATAACACAATAAAATCAAATATACATGGGGTAGATATAAAAGAGACCTTAAATAGGTAGGAGCTGTATTATACGAGATTTTACATAATTTTTTCAGCTTTTATAGTTTTATTTCTATTAATATCAATAATTCAAGCCTCAATTCTTTTAAGAATGCTGTATTTTCTTTTCGCATTCTTTTCTTACAAAGTGTTTCAGTCTCTTCAATATTTTAGCATATTTCTAAAGATGTATTTGTGGCTAAATTGTCATATTTATTTCCTCCAACATGATTAAATAATGTATAATGTATCACCTTAGAAAATTTAAGGATCTTATTTTCCTATTTACAACAGACTGGAAATCCCCTGTAAATACTACAGTTACAAAGTAAATATAGATATATCACAGATGTTACAGTTAAAATATATTTAGAATTTATTTAATCTTATATAAAATCAAATCTCCTAACATATAAACTTTGAAGAAAAAAGTAACTTGAAAATAATGAAATATTTTCTGATATTTTTAGAGTTTTCAAATTCCTTGATACAGTGGCTCCCAAAGTGTTCGTACACTTACGATTTTCAATGAAATAGGGGTCTATCCAATAATTAAAATGAATATTACAGAATGGGTATTTAATAATAAGATCTATAATATATTCTTAAATATGAAAAAAAATTAACATAAGGAACTACGAAAAAATATATAATTTACAGTATTTCACACAATTTTAAAACAGCACCTTAAAAGCAAATAATTTAAATTTTTTTTAAATATATACATTTAATAAACTCATGGAATTACAAAAGCAAATTTCTCTTTTGCGTTTCCTGCAATATCATTACAGCAGACATTCTCAAAATTATTACAATAGGGCATTCTCCCATTTGCATTCAGTATGTCAATTGTGAACTATATATACAAAGCAGAAAATCTTTGAAATAAATTAGAAACATTTTGAAATATACCTTCAGATCCTTCAATACTGGCTTGGAGATTGTTATAAAGTTTCAGGAGTGTTTGTGAACTGATATCACTATTTGAAGCGCTGAATTTATCTGTAATAAAGTACATAAACCAACTGTTAATAATCAAGTTCACAATGTCATTTATGTGAATTAATGTAAGACAGCTATTTTAGCAAATATCAAATCACCGTGTTTCTATACACATGATATAACATTATATGAACTTATAGAATAATGATTAATTGACAAGAACCACACACAAAAAACCTGCAATTGTTAAATATGGAATAATATGCTCAATGATGAAATTTTTACTAAAATGCTCTATAGATGCAAATGAGGCATTGTGTGAAAGAGGTTGATGTGATTTGGAAATATTAATGACCATTAAAATATATAATGACAGAAATTAATATTTAGAGCTTAATATTTTGACACAAAAATTATAAAATGAAAATTATAGTAAGTTTCATTAGTTTTATTATAAAAGCCTTTTTGTAAAGGTATACAATATTAAAAATGATAATTTATAACACTTAATTAGAAATGTTTTAATCTAGAGCTTGTTCCCATTTATAAGTAACTGAATTAAAAATCTAATACCATATTCATTAAGAGTAATTTTACTCTTTCTTTCATAGAAATTTAAAATTTCCATTATGAAAGATATCAATTGACACTTTCAAGCAGTAGTTCTCGATTTATTGCTGAACTTTATTAAATAGACAAATCACATTTTTCTAGACAAATATACACAATTTTATATTATAAAAATACTCAATATGTCTAGACACAGAAAATGAAAGTCTGAAAGCATTAGCCACAATGTTTGGCTGTGTTTACTATGTTTCAAAATTTACTTTACATTAAGTATGGTACAAAACTCTCTGAAAATAAAAAATGAACTCCAATAATCTCTTTTCTCCTCATGATACTCATGAGTTTACTACTTAATTATTGAAAATGATGAACATTTTAGTGTTGCTAAATCTTATAAAACAGAAAAATATAAAAGAAAACATGATTATTTTAGATACACAAGAAGGGGCGAAAAATCAAAGGTAAGGTAGTTAAAAGTTTTAAGATTTTTCTTAGATAAGTCATAAAATAATGTCAAGAAACTAAAATGGTCCTTCATTTTAATGTGATTTATACAGAGAAATTTTAATAAAGTTCCTCCTTTACAAAGGAAAATTATGTTATGTTACGTGTACAAATATACTTTACAACAGCTTTAATCTCATCCTCAAAGAGCAAAATCATAGCTAACGCAACTTAATATCTCTAAATAATAACGCAACTTAGTATCTCTAAAAAGTATTTATAGTTCTAAATATTACACCTGTTATCAAATAAAACTAGCACTAATATAATTTTCATAATTGCTTTTACTGTTTATTTCTAAAATTTAAAATTCTAGGAATCTGGACAAACCTACGTGAATAATTTGTAAATGAACTTTTGTTAGAGATAGAAGAATGAATAAAGTCTGCATTTACGCAGAGAATGAATGGAATTTAAAATTTTCAATATAAAATTTAAAATATTAGATTTTTTTAACATTTTGTTTAGTCAGATCTTTCTTAAATTTTAAAAAATAAACTAACAAAAATTTCCAAATGTTTACCTTGATAAGACGATTTTACCGAAAACCCTCGTGTGGTAGAATTCGAGCTGCAGAAAGATGATGAAAGATTCGGTGTTGAAGGCCTCGACTGAAGGACATTAACAGACATTGAGCATTGATTGGATAAACAGGATGTGTTTTTAGATGCTGAACCTTTATGTACACGGGATGAACCAGATAAACTGTTGGGCTTATTCATAAGAGAAATTTTGCTAGATGAAGTCAATGAGTGTGAGTGACTGGATGAAGTAGTTATGCAAGATGAAGTACTGAAACATTCACATTTCACTTTGGATTCATATGATTCAGTCTCTCCATTTGTGGCTGAAGGATCTAATGATGGCCCATTTGGAGTCGTACAGATTTTGCTAGAATGCACCAGGCTAGAATTAACATGAGTTTTACTATCAGGTATTAAAACGTCAGTAGAGGAGTGTCCTTCCAAAATGGTCGTAACTGGCTTTCCATCACTATTGTACAATGCTGAATTATTTTGCTTGTTATTTGACACCCTTCGTGCTAGATTTGTCTGGAAAATTACAACATCTGATAACCACTGAAAAAGAAAAGTCTTATTTACTGAAAAGCATAATCAATTCCCAATATTATAACATTCTATTATTTTAAAAAAGTGTAATAAATTGAATACTTTAGCTAGTAAATTTCACAATGAGCTACACAGACATCCAACTTAACTTGACGCACGGTACCCAATAACTTGTCTTAAATCAAAATTACCCCCCTTTTTTTAAGCTGACTATTCTACTAATCTCCTGAGCATGAAGTTTCTGAACTCACATATTTTGAGCACTTTGTGTAATGTACATGGATAAATTTATTACTTTGCACAAGATGTCTGAAAAAAAAAAAAACTTGATTATACAGGTTATTTATTTTATGTGAACAACCACCATCATTATGAATTCATCAGAGTACATTCAGTTTTTATTTTTAATAATTATTCAAAGAGGATTAGCTCACAACTTTAAAAAGGCACACAATAATAAATATTTATCTACTTTTCACTGTTAATAACAAATCATAACACATTCTTTTCATATATAGCAATACTTTTATTCAAGGATAATATGCAGTGTTGCCCAAATTTAAAGGTTTACTTAAAATAAATGACTTTCAATATAGATTATTACTAGATGAAGAACTTACAAATATTTTTTTTAAACTTTAAATGAAAAATGTGTCTTAAAATTATATTTGCAAACCCACAGTTTTGACTACATAGAGAGGATGCAGAATTTTTTTTTCTTTACACAAACATAACTTAAAATATAAAATCTTTAAAGTTTAAAAAAAAAAAATACATGTATTTTATCGATATACAAGGATACATATATTATAAATATCTACACTACCACAAACATACCTCATTTTGATCTTCAAGAGAGCAGGAAGGAGTAGTAAAATTAATAGCATTTTCATTTGAAATTAGAGGTTCAGAAACACGAGGCAGTAACAATGGAGGACAGCCATAGTGTTCAGTTATGGCATTAGGTACCTGCAGGAAAAATTTTCATTATTAAAAAATAAAACTATTACATAAAGTGAATGCTTTAATTTTTTTAAACACAAATCATTAATCTAAAATATTTACCACAATGCTTTTTCTTGTTGGTAATTTCACTTTGCGTCTGAAAGGAGGATGCCTTTTATTTACTTTATTCAAAAAATGCAACTTCAAAGCATCTTGTGATACAGGACCATTAAATTTATCCCATAATTTAACTCTTTCCGACAAACTAACAGACACTAACATCTTCTGATCCTAAAAGAAAAAGAAAAAACTCATTATACAAAACTAAGGCTTGGAGATCATTCAAAACCATTGAAAATGACAACATGAATTACTAATTATTTTTAAAACATCATTTAATTATAATCATTTAATTTTTAAAAAAGTAGGAGAAAGATATGTTCGGTTAAACTCAGAGAGAGGGGGAAATATAATCGTAATCTGTGTGTTAACCCTTTCAGGGACACAGTTCGCACAGTGTGAATGCCTAAATCTAGTCTTCTTTCCACTTGCATTCAATGCATTCCAGTTAAATGAGCAGAAAAATAGCTAGTGCTGCTATCTTTTATCAGTTAAAGAAGTGAAAACTTTTTGCAACCTTTAAATGAAAAATTTTAAGTTTAAAAAAATGGAGGGGGGGGGGGGGGGGGGGGGGGGAAATCTTCACCGTGCAATCAGTGGAGGTTGTTGCCCCTGAAAGGGTTAAGAGATATGCCTTCAATGGAGAATGCGAATATGAAGGAGAAATTACTTTTACATAAGGATCTAAGTTTGAAATGCACCATATACACAGTGAAGTACTATATATTCTTCCTCCACTTAGCTAAACAACATCAATTGCATTAATTGATAATATTTAATACATAAATTTAAATATTACAGAAAATTTTAAATCAAAGCAGAAATTCAATATCTTAATAAAATATGGCATACTAAACAGCATGTTTAAGCTTTCAAAATCACATTCCTATATCATTACATTACATTTAACAATGCCACAAAAACATAACTAATTTCCAAACTGTAATTCATAATCAGAATATGCTCCAGTAATTCTTATTTTATAGTAACTGTATGACATGAAAAAAAATATTTAAAAAATTTTCACTGTTGCCGTTGGAAACAGTAATCAGAAATGGTGATAAAAACATAATTCAATAGAACCGAACCCTGAACAAGGTTTGGGGTAAGGGAAAATATAGATATTAAAAAAAAGTTTAAAAATATATGCATTCAGGGCAGTTCAAGCGAACCTATGTTTTCTTTCATTAAAAGGAGTTAAGAACGAAATTCAAGGAAAAAAGGTAAATCAAAGGCTTGAAAATTTAATCCTACCAATATAAAATTATGTTGAAAGACAAAGTATAAGCAAGGGAAATTTATTTCCACTAAACCTCTGGCCTAAATCTAGTCTCCTTTTCACTTGCATTCAAAGTATTGCAGTTAAATGAGCAGAAATATGGTTAGTGCTACCATCTGTTATCAGTTTAAAGAAGTAAAAACATTTTGTAACCTTTAATTGGAAAAATTTAAGATTTTTTTTAGGTTTTTAAAATAAAAAAATAAAAAAAATCAGGGGGAAAATCTGCACAGTGCAAACAGTGGAGGTTGTTGCCCCTGAAAGGGGCAATTAGCTTACAGGTAAGCTAATTTTCTTGCATAGCTAAAATTTGAGGAGAGTAATAAGCACATCAAATGAAAGCTACTTAAGCCTAAAGCAAATATAAAATTAATGACCTAGAAATGCATGAAACATGTATAATATAAATATAAAATTAAAACAGCGACTATTTAATACTTTAATTATCATAAATTAATACTGAAACAGTATACAAAATACAATGCAGCACTCTGGATAAAGTTATTTTACAGAATCAATGTAGACACAGCAATTTAAAACATGAATTTTCTACATTTGTAACATTATATTATCCTCATTATTGCTTGCAGAAACATCAAAAAATCAATTTTCAAGCAATTTCTGTTATTTTCATCTGCTGACCATTTAAAAACATAATTATAATTAATATGCTAGTTTTAAAACGTTTACACTACTATTTTATAACACTGTTCAGTAAAATCAGCTTACATTTTTAAAAGGTCATATAGTAATTAATCACATAAAGGAAAAATAAGTACAGGACATAAAAGGCAGTGCTAATTATATTACAAATAACTCCCACTAATGGTTTAAAAAATATTTCATCCATACAAAAGATAATTTACTTAAAATTACCACTAAATGCTCTGCATGATTAGGACACATCCATCTGCCAGTTGGCAAAGTAATTAAAGGAGGATCTAAACAATCTGCATGGAAGAGCAAAGGGCAGTAGTCACATTGAATGAGCGGGGCTTTGCGGCAGCTCCTGAAATAATAAGTTATCACTAACTACAGAATAAGGCTACTAAAAGTAAAGCATCATTTTGCATAAAGACATTTCACATAATTTTTAGAAAGAATAAAATAGCAGTAATCAATCATTTTAACAAAACTGAATATGATACAAACAATGGTTTTAACCTTTCACAAAAAACAAGAAAGTAGACTTTAAATTTATTAAACTTTTACAGATGAATCCAATATACAAGGTAAATAGATGACAATTTAACCAGTTTATCATTAAACAACTTTAAATAAGAAAAAATAACTTGACAAAAATTTGTTTACAGTCTAACGCTGTCTGTAAGCATGTTTATAAAATCCTCTTTTAAATAACTTTTAATATATTTAAATAAGAGCATAAAACATTAAAATGCACATCAGCTCTAGTCAAAACCAATTAAAAACAACTGCCATTATAAAGTACTGTGGTGTGCAAACTTTTTCGACCAAAACCAACTTTCTTTTTAAAAAAATAAAACTCAAACCACAAAATTTTTGGAAAAAATTAGGAAAATATTTACAAAAAAAATAAATACAAAAAAATATGAGAATTTTGACAAACTACTTTTTAAAATTAAAGAACTGTAGATTTGGGGATATACATATTTAATTTGCATTATAACCATAAAAAAATCCATTGCTTACTTCCTGCACTTTTTTAAGCAAATCTCACATGATTAAAACTCTCCATTTAAATATTTATATGTAATTAATATTTAATTCAGGTAAAAATTAATAAAAATTTAATTTAAAAAAGAATAGCTTCAAAATTTTTAGATTCACATTAAAACCTTAAAAATCAAACTTTATTTTCATAAAACTAAAACTGAAAAAAATATTAATCAGAAGGGTGAATCTGTACATATTTATTCATAGTTAGTGAAACATTTGAGAGTGCTGAAGAAAATTCAAGAAATATACTATCAACAAGATTCAAGCATCAGGCTTTTACTCCTTCAAGAGTACCAACTAAATACACTGCTTTGCTCAAACTGCGAAGCAGCCAGGTGGCACTACCAGTACGCCAAAAACATATATATATATATATATTCAATTTTCAACAAGTGCTACCATCATATCATCTTCTGGGTCAAGTCTTGATCGTTGTTTGGATTTCATAGCAACTAATTTTTAAAATCCATTCTCTCACAGATAGGTAGAAGCGAATGAAGCAATCTAAGTGTAGCATTGAAAGACTAAAGGACCCCTTATTTAACATAGCATGTCATTTTAACACACAAAAAATATAAAAATACTAAAAACATGGAATAATAGAACTTTAAATTATTTGTTTCAACTAGTGAAGGGCAATGATTGTCTACTGAAACATCTCTTATAGATGTTTCTCTTATAGATGAAACATCTTATACTGAAACATCTCTACTGAAACATCTCTACAGCAAAATTATATAATTTTGCTGTAGATATGTCAGACAATAGTGATTTAGAGATAAATTGCTGGAATCGTATTGAATAGACACATCTATCCCATCTATGCTTCAGCTTATTACAGATTTGTAATAATAAAAATTTCACTATCTATTTTATAGAAATGATAATGAGTTAATTTTATGTTCTTATACTCAGAAAAATTAAGTTGTACATTTTCTTCTGTGCATACAGATTCATATTAAACTCACAATTTTTTTTTTAAATGCATGAAATGAAAAATGGCATGGTCATTATTTAACATAACACATAAAATGCAGTACATGATGGTAAAGCTTGGCGGTATTGATCAAAAGCGCATGATGTCATATTTCTATTTTAAAAGTTATATTCACAAGTCCCCTTAATCTACTTCAAGTTATCTTTTCTGATTCTGATGTTCCCTTTATGTAGAACATACTACCCTACCATTTATACACACACAAACAAAACAAAATTATGATGAAAATAAAAAAAATTACAGAAATTTGAAAGAGTTTAAATTTACAAAATATATGCCATTAAAATGTTTCAGTATTAAAAAACCCATTACATCAAACACAAAGTGAAAAACACAAGAGAAGAAATGCAAATATAAAGTATTAACCCTTTCGTGGCAAACGTCAGGTATACGTGACAGCTGCTATCCACATTTTCTCCTGGCTGTCACACCCGCGTGACAAAGAGAAGACTTCTGCTACTGACTGTCACGTAAACGGTACAGTAGATCAGAACATTTTATTAGCTAATTTTTGGGGCACTAGATGGCATTCTATATCCAGGAAATTTGGAATATACATAGTTGTGACCTTGTTTTAGAAATAACGAGGGATATGATTCGATATGACTCAAATCCTGGCGGTAGTTTTTTGTAAACAAATGGAGAGATCTATTTATTGCGGCTAGCTGTCAGCAGTTAGGACATTTAAACTTTGCACATTTTCTTTATTTACAAGTAATTTTGTTTTACCATTTGGTGTGGAATTATAGGACATATGGGTTCGCCGTTTAGTTTTGAGTTGCAATCAGACCCTGATGCTCTGAGATTTCTGATTCCCACCAATAGTTAAGTAAATAAGGTAAAAAAATATTTTAATCTGCAAAACAAATTTTTTAATAGAGAAATCATAAATGAATGTGTAAGTAACCCATATATAACTTAAAATATATAGATTTGTTCGAAAATGTTACTATTTTGGAATTTTTCGTAAAATTAGGTTTAGCGCTTAACACATTCGCTGCCACTGACGCTCTAGTGTGTCAGCATGGTACTACCTCCCATGCCGGCGACGCTCTGGTGCGTCGGTCGACTAGGACAAGCTATTTGCTCTAAATTTAATGTGGCCTTGGAGTTTGAACGAAGATCTTGTTGGGCATGTTAGTGAAGCATTATTTTTATATTTTACGCGCGTGGTTTTCAAATTTTGAGTTTCAATTTTTTTGTTATGTATGTTTTTAAAAATGGTGGACAATACAAGTATAACAGGACCTTCACAGCCCAAGAAAAGGAAATTAAATAAAAAAATTGACTGATGCCGAAATATTAGAATTGTTAGAAAAGAGTGATCTTTCTGATTATGACAGCACAGACAATGAAGATTATGGTTGGGATTCTACGAGCGAATCGGAAGGAGATAGTGATTTTGCGGTGGACACCATAGAAACGTCGGCATCTGAGGATGGATATGCTAATTTTAGTGGCAGCGAACGTGTTAAAAGACCGCTGGCCTGAAGAGAGCACTCACAGGAAACACCACTGGACTTAGTGGAATGCGTGTGATCACAACAGCCGTCGCGAAAGGGTTAGTAAAATTACAGGAAAAATTTTATTTAGAATACTATTAACTTTGCAAAAATGTGACTATAATAGCATCATCTAACAAAAAGTTAAAATTCATACTCTTTTACTATAAAAAAATTTATTTTACGATTACTTCCTTAAACCTGATCTACTGGCTTTGTTAAAGAATTATTTTCTTTTGTTTAGTATAATTACAATAATATTTAGTTCCCCACAAACACAAATACAAATATTACCAGAACCAAAAAAATTTTATATGCTGCAAAAGTTTTGAAGAATTTCTATATTGTTAGTTACTTTAAGTATAAATATAACTTTTAGTAATAATTTGATAAATGCTGTGTATCCCTTTTAGGGGATTTTATAATATAATTTGTTTTCTTTGTTGCAGTATAAATTATGATAGACATTTATGTGGATGAATCAAATAAATTTGAATCAAAACTTACAGATACTGAAAAGCTATTAAATTATCATTTTAGTGTATCAATTCTAGAGAATAAACAGTAAGCATTGATTTTTAGGAATCATGAATAATAAAATATAATGGACAGTTTTGACCATGAAAGAATTGAATGGAACTGGACTTTTTTAAGAGCAGAATATGAAATTTTAAAATCCTCATCAAGAAATGCAACTGCTTTTAATCAGTTGGGGTTGGAAGTATTTTAACATTATATAATTTATGACAAAAGGATGTCATCTGTAAACATTACTTAAACTAATAGCATAGTCTACTTAAATCAAGCAAGAGACATATTTTAAGAAATGATCTTATGACATATAAAAGATTTTTGACAATCAATCTGGAAATTTTCAATTTTTTTCAGGTCATTTAATTTAATAAAACAATTTAAAGAAAAAACAAGTGATTTAAAAAGATTACTTACCTTTTACACTGGTAACAGAGCTTAGCTGGTAGATGCACAAGTCCATTATCTAATTCTTGTGATACCTTTTTTGAACACCTATTATTATCTCTAGGTCTAGTCCTTTTACTTGAACCTAAATTTAAAGATTAGTAGGTAACAAACAAACATAATTTAGAACACAAATTTTGGAAAAATTATTCAGCAAATCATTCTTGAAAAATACTTAATACAGACACTCTTATGAGATGTAATTCAGACATAAACAACTATATAAATAGCTTTGCTATGAGTCAATGCTAGTTTTATAATTTTACTACATTAAACAACTATTCATTAATTCTATACTGTAGTTAACTCCCCCTCCCCTTCTCTAGCAATAAGACATCTTCAAATATAGTAATGAATGACATCTTAGAACTCTTATGTATTATGCAGGTGTTACATAAATCAACATCGATCAACAAATAATACATAATATTTTCATGAATTATGGAAATGGAACTACAAAATGACAATCCAATAAAAGAATAATATGACCAGCATAAAGTGTAAGTCCTTAACACAAATTAAGGATACATTCATTATGTTTAATCTCTAGCTGTTTGTTACTCTAAAAGCAGATTTAATTGAGTGATTCAGAATCAATGAGGACTAAGAGGGGAGGAGAGTTGTTAGTCTATAATAAGGACAAAGTAAATAAAAGTTCATAGCTGAAGTGGTCTAAGTCTGTAGATGCATACAGTACCTGAAGACTACGCCAGCAAGTTTTAAAAAGGGTGAATTTTTAACAAAACATGTATTTTAAGCTCAATTATCTCAAAACTTTGAAAGGTGTACTCAGTCTACTTTGATTCTGAGCCACTCAATAAGTTCTCTTTTAATACAGAAAAAAGGTTTTTCTTTTTAATTTTAAACCTTACTAGACAGCAACAGAGATGGAATAAAGCTGATTACAATTAAATTAATATAATTAATGCATCTTTAGACATCATAAAATTTTAAATATTGTGAATATAGCTTTACATAAAATGATTTAGAACCACTTGTAAGTTGTAAGAACTCATTGCTAATATTATATACAGAAATAGATTACACTGTGAGAAAAAACAAAAATCACTTAAGACATCCAAGAAAACTTATAAAATAGGAGTGAGAACAAGGAGTGTGTTATGACAACATTAAAAGAATAAATTCTCTCGTGTACCCAGAAATCTGAAAAAATGCAGTTTTGATCCAGATTCTTCAAACAATAACTTCAGTTATCAAAGCATATAAATTTAATTTTCATGGTTCTTAAATTAGCTGGTACATACACAACCAGGCTAAATTAAATACTTTTATTTAAACAATTTATAACACCTTCAACAAACAGGAACTGCACTGAATCAAAAGCTGGAAATTAAAGCTTGGTACTCGCTGTACTTCATAATAACGATCCCCTTTAAATTGTCAGTAAAAAAAAAAAAAAGTCAATAATATAAAAAAAAAAAAAATGAAAGGAAAACTTATTTTAAGATTTGAAGAAGTTAAAAAGGATCAAACACTTTAACTCATTTTAAACCTGAATTCCAAAATTACACTAATTAAATGTGAAACCTGTGAAGGCTATATCCACATTTTATGTCCTAACAGTTTGTTTTTTTTAGTAAAGAAGCTACCATACAAAAATTATAATTTAGTTGATCTATAAGATAATTTTAACAAAATTTTACAAATGGAAACAAGTATATAAAAAATATTTACAAATATATTAACTTTTTTACAAAATGTATGAGGACTTGAGTAAATTACTATCCTTACAGAAATGAATTTTTTAAGACAATACAAAGAAAATTCTAAACTTTACACTTTAAAACAAAAATATAAAGAAAAAAATTATAAATTGAAATGACTTTTTATTCTCTACCTTAGACAGATAATACAACTTAAATCCAGAATTATGATTTCAATTTTCTTAAATAATACTCACGGCTGAAAATCATAGAAACTGAAAGCAAGCATAATTTAAATGTTTAAAAATAGTCATATTTCTACAGTTGCATCTTTTTAGAACTTACACATACAGATTCGAGAACAATTAGTACCTTAAAATATACTATTAATACTGTAACTGATTAATTTAAAAAATCAGTTTGATCCCCTGTAATACATACATATAGATAAATCCCACTGATATTTTAACACTGATATGTGAGCATATACATCTTACAAGATCTATCTTCAAGCAAGCAGCAAGGTAAAGGTAATGTTACATTCTGAAATATTACCTGGTAATTGAACTGTACAGGAGAGTTCATTTGGAAGCTGATACTGCATTGGATTTCTTGTTGCTGCCGCAGAAATAAGAACATTAAGAGGATTGATTGCATCATGATCAACTTCCATATCTGTAAATTCAACTGCACGTCCAGAGTTTTTATGGTCCTTAGCAGATGAGAAATTTGATGAGCCATTCCCAGATGGCTTAGAGTTATTTCCTACAACATTTCTTTGACTTGATTGTGAATCTTCAGTCTAAAAGAAAATTTTACCACAGATATATTACTTGATTGTTTTAAAATATAAAATACTTTAAAAGGAACAAAAGTGATTTAAACTCATGACTTGTTTTATTAGCATAACAACAAAAAATCAATATGCAAAAACACAATTTTGCTACCATTTTCTATCTCTCATGTCAACAAAACTAAAAGGTAAATGATTTTTTAGATCTATATAGCCATTTTTTGGCAGCCCAAGAATTCAACTGACCTACAGTCTAAATTCTGAACAGAACTACATGAAAACAGACCTAAAAAAAAAATTATGCTTTTAAGGTTTTTTTTTAAATTTATTCGAGTTTACTTATAAAGAAACAAAAATTCAAATAATTCCAAAAGACTTTATAATAAAAAAAATTTTTTTTTAAATAATAAATAAATAAAGACAAATTTACAACTCAAGTCTAAAAACTTTAAATCAAATGAAAGAAAGAACTAATGAAAAATGCAGCAGGTAAAAATAAGAATTTTCATATGACAGGTACTGATAAACAGATCAGCTTTGTCAAATTCTTTGTAATCAAGAGCACTTTATTTTGAATATTTATTATCAAAAGTAATACAAGAATTTTTTATTTAAGATTATAAAGCAAAAAATAAAGGATTCTTTTATTTCTGACCTCCAAAACCATATTCAAAATAAAATCTGGAGCGAGACCGTGAATCCCCTTCCCGATGGCCCATGTGAAATTGCAGTTGCTGCTTTCCGGATTGCAACTGAACACGACTGCCTAGCTGTGCATTTAAATAGAATGGGAATATTTTCTAGCCCTATATGCATTCTTTGCAATTCCAACAACATGGATGGTAAGCACATCATGTCCTGCTCTGCCTTAACTGGGTGTTCTCTGTAGTTGTTATTGGGAGGCACGTGACTGCATGAGAATTTTATCTTAGTTCCTTCTCTTGTTTATGTATTTTCCATTTTGTTCTCCTTTGCAATTTTGTATTTTTCTCTTTTTCTGAAACCTAAGGACTTTGTCTACAGGTTTCTACATTGGAAATAAAATAAATAAATATATATATATATATATATAAGAATTTTTTAGCTTGCAAAAAATGGTGAACAATTATTCCAACATATTATGCTTTTGTAACTTCAACAAAAAAAGGAAACCTTTATAAAATAAGTAAAATTATTATTCAATAATTCTTCAATTAACTTCTCAGTTTGTTTTACTGCTTGTTTTCCTTTTCTATCATTATTCATTTAAACAAGTATACATATTTTCACACATGATAATTCCTCTGAATTCTAAGAATAAAAACTTTGTTCTGTAAGTAGCGGTAAAAATAATGTTTCTATACATTAAAGATTTTCCAGATCTATTTAAGATTTGCCACAGAAGAGCTTCTAGAGAAAACAGACCAACTTTGATATAATTAAGAAAAATTAAGAATTCATATTTCTATTACTATAGATAACTAGTTTTGATTATTCAGTACTTCACTCAAATTAAGTTACCAGCATTAAAAACTCAATCTATACTTCAGTCCTAATCCTGAGATAAAAATCAAAAATACTATTATAAACCTGTTGTCTTAAAAGAAAGGTTTTTTTTTTTTTTTTAAAGTTTTGTTTAAAGCAAACTTGTATTATAGAAATAATTCCTGTCATAGATAATTCAACCCTATCAACATGACTTTCACTATCATTTAAATGTGGACAGTTAAAATATCATTAACATGTGATTACAATGATTTCTTTCTATGCAGACCAACAAATCATAAAAAATAATAAACTTATCTGTTCCTATAATTTATTAAGCTAAATTCTTTTTTAAAAAAATCTAAAAAGAATTTTGTGTGCCTACATGTATACAGTTAAAAAACACAAACAACAGGAATATAATTCATTTCAAAGCACAAAAGCAAAGACCTGTCCAAATAAAATAACTTTCACCCACTTAATATAATACTAAAGCTTAATTCAGAAACAGAAATTAATATATGCATGAAAACACCTAGAAATGCAAAGAGTAACTTTTGACTGTATATGTATGAATTAATATTAATAAATATATAAATGTTTTTACATATAAATATATATACCACGGGAGGGCAACAACCATTGGCACATCACTCCCCTTTCCATTTATTCAATTATATACACATGAAAGAAATATTGGAAAATGGGCAATAAAATTAAATACTATGTAAAAACATTAGAGATTTGAAGTTGGTTTTATATAAATATAAAGGAATAAGTGTATATAAGCCAAAGTTCTGCTGCTTTTCTTAAAAACTAAATGTTTGGTTTTTAATACATTCTTTAGAAAACTGAAAATAACAACTCTTATTACAAGATTTATTTAAAAATAAATAAATAAAATACAATATAATGATATGTTAAAATTTAATGCAGCAACACCCAGTTTCTAAGCTTAGCAAACATACATAAATGTCCAAAATAAATGTGCCATTTTTCCAATAATACTTACATCAGGAGTTGTCTTACATCTATGGCATAGCCATTCACCAGAGGGTATATCATCTTCAGACAGTGGTGGATCACTAAAATTAAACAAAATTTTCTTTAATAAATTATTATTTTAAATATAATAATGTCAATATACATAATTTTAATCCAAATAATAAAAGGTAGAATAAAATTTATCTCACTGGTGAATTTGGGACAAAATTTCTTTTCCCCCAAAATTGCATATATACTGAATTCTGATAAAATAAAAAAATTACTGATTTCAAATTCAATGATTTATTAAAAATTTAACCATGTGAATTAATGCAATACATTAGAAGTAAACTCGTCTTATCTGAAACACTAAAGGATAATAATTACTATGATACTACTTAAGATTTGACTTCAGTAAATATAAACTAATGAGACAAAATAACATTGCCCATTTAAATTCAAAATTATTAAGAAATCAACCAAATTTTACAATGATTAGAAAAAAAAAGGCTTAACACCATTAATCTTTTATTCATCTATTCAGCAATCGCTGTTTGCAATTGAAATATAAATGCCAAAACACTGATCAGATGAAATCAATTGGAAAACATCTTTATCAATAAGAATTCTTACTGGCATGAGAGATGAAATGCTGCAGGACACCGATCGCAACAGATCAAATCACCTCCTTCTTTACAACTATCGCAAGAATCATGGTTAATGGTTCTTCCAGGTCTACGATACCTTCGCTCCCGATCTTTCTTCTTCTTTGCAGAGTCTTCTAGGATAGGAGGAGCTATAAGAGCCTGAATTTGCTAGAAAAACACAAGAATTTTCAGCGATACAATCTAGATTTTAACAACAAAACAAATATATATCTTAGAAAACTGACAATTTTCAAAAACAGCATTCTGTCAGAAGCCATTTTTTAAACAGATATTTCAAATTTCTGACAAGCATTAAACACTTACCGGCATCAAGCCACCAGAAGTATCTAAATCATATTCTACTGATGTCATTTTTAAGAACACAATGTGTTCAATTACAAAGAAAAGGGTAACATTATATATAAATACTTCCCTCATATAAACACATATGACTTCATATACTCCATTGAACTATTTCTATCAAACCGAGATTTGAGCGCTACCTATGTAATAAAATAAACTAACGTAGCCTCATACCCCAGATTTTTTTAAATCGAAACATATATAAATATATGGTACATAATATTTATAATAAATGTTTAATAATAATGTATTTAATATTTAATACGTATTTAGAGATTAAAGTTTTAGAAATCAAACTTTTTTGTTATATTACTTTTTAACAGAAAAAATAATTCCTCGAAAAATTGATTAAATTTTAAGATATTATTCGAAAAAATGTATACCTCTCATTTCATATTTTCGAAAAGTAGGTATTGTTCATAATAATGCAAAAATCAACATTTGACATATATGGAAAATCGAAAGCAATCCAACAACTTTAATCGAATGTAATTCGATCAGACAATTGAATTTTCTCTTTAAAAGGCTACAGAAATCGGTTCTTATTTTATGAAATCAAGTGACGCCTAGCGGCGTATCGTAAGTATCATGCTACGTTTGGTTTCTTACTTTTGGACTTAATCGAGTGGGAGGGATTTTATGTTTCAGAATGTAAATTGGATGGTAAATCACATTTTTTTTTTCACCCCTCGAATAAGAAAAAGTCAATAACAGAGTATTTCCTGCGTATTATATAAATGATACAAATATCGACAAATATATACAGTATATTTTTTTCCTGTTATTGTTAAAATTAAATCTCTTTGAAGCCCTATCGTAGTATGTGTGACTTCAGGACACAACTAGCCACGTAATTATACTACAGATAAAGTATACTACAGATGTAATACATTTTCGTGAAACATTTGTTGCAGAATTAATGTAGTAAATTTGAACATTCTGAGTTGTTGCATCAGGCAAATATAAAAACCTAATTCTTGTTGAATATTTTGAATAAATTTAAATGATTTAAGAGGATAAATTTACTTCTTTCATGCATACTAATTTGTTTAAAATACAAACTAATATTCATTTGTGATCAACTAGGAAATTCTATCCATGAATTTTTTTTTTTCCTGGGGAATATGGATTACAGAGAATATATATAATTAATGCATTAAATTGACTACAAATTGATGTTTTTCTGAAATTCACTTATAAAATTTCATGATTAGTTCTGTTCATTTTCTTTTGTGTTTCATGATAAATTTTACTATAGAATGTAATACAGTGTATATTTTTCTGCTTAATGTAATTATGTAAAATTCATGACTAAGTAAATTATATTTATTTCATTTTTGCCATTTAATAAAAAGTTAATTTAAAACTGACAGTGTATTATCCCTAAATGCAATAGTTTCTTTTACTGTCTTAATAATTAGGGAATAGGTATAGTTGAATATACATAATTTTTATCAGCCCTAAATTCAAAGATTTTAAAAAATCTAAAATACTCTTTTGTGAGTAAATTAAGGCAGTGCTACCGATTTGTTAGAGCTTAGAAGCAAAGTTGCTTTAAGTCATTTGAACTTTTTAACAAAGTTTTTAAAGTAATATAATACGCAGATCTCACTATTTTTATTTTTAAAACTTTAAGTTCCATGAAAATAATGTTTATCTAGATAAACTATTACAATATGTAAAAACTTTAAAAGTAATATTTTAGTGCTGATAATTTATATCCTGTAACATGTAATATAAAAGGTTACTTCACTTATATAAATAAATTTTATGATTTAGATTTACTGCAACAAATCTGAGTTTTTTGTTACAAATTTGAAAATAAATTCAAAACTTTATACTTTTATTAACTTTGTTGTTATTAATCCCTCCTGATCTAGCAGCACTAATCAAGTCCATGAATCCATATATCCTCAGTAGGTCCATCAAATGGCGAGGATCGGTAATAAAATCCTGCCTAGATAAGTTTGGATGCGACCAGGAGTGGCGTGCTCATATTATACTTTTTACAAGTGGGAAAGGTTTTGGTTTGGTGATCAAATTTTCGGCACCCTCAAGTGGCCACTTAAACCTAGAGAACAGCAGTCTTCTCATCTCTATCAATCTTTAAGTCAAGAGCCCTACCAGGGCAAACACCAGTGGACCAGTCATGATCTGGGGGCGATCTCAAAGTACTCTGGATAAAAGATTTCGTTACGGAATATGCCTCCAGATAAGAGCTGAAGAAGTTGATTAACGTTCAGTGGTACCCTTCTTTGCTAGGATGTTAGCCATCTCATTACCAAATAGGCCCAAATTCACATACTTGTCATAATTACATTTGTTTTAGTGAAGAATTTTTGAAATATTGTAAGATGATATATTCGAATATGTTATTTATGTTAACTTTGGAAGAGGAAGATTGATGTTTTTTGAAATAGCCATTATAATTTTATTCTAATTTATTATTTGGCCTGGCTACTTAATCTATTATCTTTTTATTATTTATAGTGGTTACAGATGCAAAACCATGATAATAGTGAAAAATTTTCATATCTTAGACCTATATTTTATTACTGTCAAAACACATACAGAAAAAGATCATGTAATACATTGTCCTGAAAAGGTGTTTCATAGACCAAAAATATAGGTTTACATGCACCAACATGAAGAGAGAGAAGAAATGAAGTGTAAATATTTTTAGGTACTGTATATTACAGCATTCAAAATACAGTGAAATTAAGCTTTATTTGCCACAATATACAAAGTACAGTGTTTTTAAAATTATTTTTCTGTTGTAGTAAGCTGTGCATTTCCAGAAACTGACTGCTTTAAAGTTTTGATGGCAAACTTGCTAATGTCAAATTCACAATAAAGTTATTTGTTCTCAATTTTCTATGAAATGTGTAGTGTAAATTTAAGATAAAACCTCATAAATTTTTTTAGTAGAGAATTCTTCCTTTCTAATAAGATGTGCCTTATGTTAATAAACATAATTTTTATTAACCTATTCGTTGATTTTTTTTTTTTTTAAACTGAAGTTTATACAAATAAAATATAAGAAATGAAGTTTTGAAGTATGCTAAATTAAGTTTATTACTTTACCTTTTATTTCATTTTAAAATGAGAGCCATAGACAGAAGGTAACTTAAATCCCAAAGAAAATTTTGCGCTATGTATTGAACTTCATCCTGTTTTGAGTATATTAGAGAGAATTGTACTTAATAATTAGTTTTTGCACTTAATAATTTGAAAATAAACATAGTTGAGAATAACCTTATAACTGAAGTATAGAATCATGTAAATGTATCATTGATATTCTCTCTCTACATTTATAAGTAGTTTAACATGTAGTTATTATTAGGTGAAAGTGACAACTTTAGCATGTAAAAGATGAATGACACTTGCAATAGGTTACAAAGTCCATACATGTTAATATTATATGCATTATAATTATAAAATGTCCATATTTTAACAGCAAATTTTGAATGTCTAACTTAATGGTAAAGATTATTGGTAGCAGGAAATTTGATTGTCCTAAAAAATCCTGAAGTGGAAGGTGCAGTGTGTATTCCTAAAATCCACCAATGACCATCTCAGAACGGATTGAGAGTGAATAAAGATTGTCAAGCCTGGCTTTTCTCCATACAGACTTTAAGTAAAATCTTGTGATCATTCTTAATCAGTCACTCCACAATTAGTTTGGAACTACTTGTTCACCATATAACATTAGAATTTGATTTCACATTCAATTAACCAGTACTCTGAAAGAAAATGTAAATTTCTCTCCACTTTGAAACAGTTCTGTATAATTATTCTATATACACACGCCTACAAAATAAAATAATTCGCTAAATTTAAAAGAAAGATTTTTTTTTCTAAAAAATTCACTCACCAAAACGAGGGATTTCCTAGAATCATTTTTGTGAATGTGGAACACGAGCGGCTTAAGATAGTCTCTGTCCTTCGATCGCATAGAATGCCTCGTAAATATGACACACTTAGTGTAATTTAAAATATTAAAATGCTTCACAAATGATGGTGAGAGGGTATTTTTTTCTACCTTCGTGCCTGCTATACATCTTCCCATGCTGTCACGTTACTGAAATACTGTAAATAAATAACCTGCGCGGATTGATGCGCAAAATTCATGTTATAGAATAAATTATAGAAGGGGGAAACTTAGCGCTGTTATGATCACGAACTTAGGGCCTGTTCACATAGGAGTCCGTAGCGTTGCGTTAAGGAAAAGCTGACGTTGAGGACGAAATAAACCAATCATATGCCTCCAAACGAATAGCAATGAAATTTTTTAACGCCTATGATTGGTTTATTTTCATCTCAACGTCATCTTTTCCTTAGCGCAACGCAACGGACTTCTATGTGAACAGGCCCTTAAGCACTTCCCTCTTTGAACAGTTCTTGGCAAAGCAGCGCCCTTGCAGTAAGTTTTGTTGATATTTGTCTGCTATATAAATTAAGCACATCCGTAAAACAACCGTATTAGCACTGCAGTGGACATTGCGTTTTTTCCAAGCGTTAACGTAATTATCGTTAATAGTCCCCGGTTCTGAACATCTTCAGCTTAGCCAATCGCGTCCTCAGAATTTTCGAAAAACCTCTTTAAAAGCACTAACGGCCTGTTCGCATAAGAGTCCGGTAGCGGAGCGTTAAAGTATTGAAATATGTTAACCAATGACCAACCTCCAAACGATTAGCAATGAATTTTTAACGCCTATGATTGGGTTTATTTTCGTCTCAACGTCATCTTCCCTAACGCTACGCAGGGTACGGATTTCCCATAAGGCCAACCTAGCCTTGGCCTAGGGCGCAGCCGTTAAGAGGGCGTCAATTTAGAAGTAACAAATTGTAAAATTTTTATCGATATAAAACGGTGAAAGTTCAATTTTTTTTCTTTTTTCATTTTTATTTATATATTCTAAGTATCGCTAAAAATGTGTATTTGCAATATACGCTTTTTGAAATAACTTTTTCGTCAACTGACTAATTTTTTCCTTTTTCTTTCATTCTTTCCCAACTATCCATTATGAGTAACAGAAGCAGCTTAAGAATTCTTGCAATCTGAAGGGATAATGAGCAGAAAGAAGTCTGATTTGAATCCCACAAAAGAAAAATTTCCGCTGTATCTCTCGATGCATTTGACAAACAGCAAACAGCTCTCGCTTTTTCCTCCAGAAACAGATTTCAGACCAGGGGCAGTCCGATAAGAAGACTAATGGTTTTAAACTCTCCACCCATCGTCATCTGTCCAGTAATTGCTGTCCCGTTGTCAAAGGAACGATGGCACCCTCCAGTTTAGAAACTGTTTCAAGGTGAAAGAATCATTGTGTGAACACCGGACTAGGGTGTCTTTCTGTGCAAGGTGTTTCTTTCAAGTAAAATGGACTATTATATGGAAACCGCCAGAGTGTCTGCAACCTGAATGGGTCGTCTTAGAAAAGAGACAGTTAATTTTGTCAAAGGGAACCGAAATATTTGTCGGTTCTTTTCTTCTAAATTTTTACTTGGGAGGAGCCTCAAGTTGGGCAAATCAGGTTCCCAAAAGTGAACATGTAAGAGGATCGCGTACCAATCCCGGTTGAGAGGGAATTAAAAGGAAGGAGAGGGCAGATTGAGCCTCAAGGGGTTAAAGGTCAGGGCCCGTGTTTGGTTTTGATATGAAAAGAGACTTGTTTTTCCGTTAGAGTGTGATCTGCAAGCTCATTTTGGCTGAGTGTTTTATCAACCTTTTGCAGTATACAAAACATAAATTGTTTTGAGCTTATAGCCCAGTAGCTATGTACATCTTACCGCGCAAAAGATAGGGTATTAGATTTTTTTCCCTAGTTGTATATGTTTAGTCCAGTAGTAAAAAAACAGAGTTTTCCAATTCGAAAGACCTCGGCGGAATTTTCTGTAGCCCGAAAACAACGAATTTTTTTTAAAACTTTTTTGGTTTTTTTTTTTTTTTTAAATATCTCGGCAATGGTTGGTTCTAGAGCTTAGATTGCAGTTATAATCTTAAAGAAGATAAAATTTTGCACAAATCTTACATTTACATCTTTTTTCTAAACCAATAACAAGCGAGCTACAGCGTCAGGAAAATGGATATTTTATTCAACTTGTCGATAAAGGCGCAAACTTACTTGTCTAACACACTAACTCGTACAATTGATATACAGTGGACGCTCGTTAATTCGAACTCGAAGGTTCTGAGAAAAAAGTTCGAATTATCCGATGTTAAGAGAAATATATAACTTTAAATGTGTATCACTGAAGAAGAAACTCTCCTAGTATGGAAAACCCCAGAAATATATTATACTATGTATCTAAAGTTAAACATATTAAAAAGCAATACAGACTTACCTTTATCATAAAATGAAGCAGAAGATATGCAGTATAAAGTAAACTTTTATTAAAACTATGAATTACACTTTGGGGAAAACTGTAAAATGGATGTTTGGTTCTATTTATGATGCATACATTGTTCAGCCAGCTTCTCGATTTGAAGTAAACATTTCAATTCATTTTCAGAGGAAGGTTCCATCTGAATAAATGCTATCCGAGTTTTAATAGAGTCCATTATGGCTTTGTCCATTATGGCCGCATTAAAAATATCTTTTGTCAGTAAGTAGAGAAAAGCCCTGGCAGTTTCCTACCGAAATTAGTGCATACGTCTTCGTTTACATCAGAGCTTTGGCCACATACAGTTTGATAAGAAATATTTTGCCTTGACTTAAATCGAGAAAGCCATCCATCACTGCATTTAAATTCTTCAATACCCATTCGACTTGCCAATTCATCAGCCTTCGTCAACATTAGGGTCCATTTATCGGAAAATTTTGAGATCTAACATCCTGGAACCATAGCAGTAGAGCTTTTTCTAGAACTTCTTGGGACGCATTTCCCATGCGTTTCCTTCCTCTAGCAAATTTTGATTTTTCCCATGAATCTAAAATTGACGCCTTGTTTTTCAAATTAGTTGAGAAGGCATTTTTTTAAATTCCATAGTCAGCTGCTAACTTTGTTTTTCATTCGCCATTCTCTACTTTCTTTAAAATTTCTATCTTTGTCTCCAAAGTTAGGGTTTTGTACTTTCCACGTGTAGACATCCTGAATTTTTGCACGTTCACACCACACAATGAGGAAGAAAAACTAGACCACATTAACTTGCCTGCACTGCAGTTATAACTGACGCAGCTCCCTAGAATCTGTAGTAAAGACTAGTTTTTTTGAAATTCTAAGAAAATCGATCCAAATAAAGGAAAATTGCTTTTTCCGTTTAGCACTAATAAGAAGGACAATAGCTACTAACGTTTAACGGACATGCAATAGTCTAGGAATGCAGGCATGCAACTCTTTACACAGAAAAGAAATTTTGACACACAAAATAATAAATGCAGTGTGTATTTTCTCCATTAAACGAGGAAAAAGAATTTTTTTTTTGTCAAATTTTTAGTTCGAATTAACCGAAGTGATAAAAATTTAGTTCGAATTAATGAGATTTTTTTAACATTAACTCCAATACAAGTTTTTTGGGGCTTTTGGATTAGTTCGAATTAACCGAAAGTTCGAATTAACCGAGTTCGAATTAACGAGCGTCCACTGTGTGTATGTATATATATATAATAATATATATATATATTATATAATATATATATATGGGATGCCTCCTTTAGATTGGGCTAAACTAGTCGTCTGCTATAACCAATCTAGCACCCCACATTTAATACATACACTCAGGATGACTCATGAATAGTCTCTCACTAACAATAACAATAGACATTTATTTACTTGACACCATAATTCACACTCATAACATTTAAATATAGTAGTTGACCTTTCAGTAATAACAGTATTGCCAAGAACTCTAACGCTTGGACTTCTGAAGTCACTCGACTCCTTCAACCAGATTTGCCAAGCACTCAACCAACTTGGTCTTCCTGAAGTCACTGAGACTTCTACAGCACGGGAGCTCAATATCGCTTCCCTGCGGCCCGTAGCTACAAGCTAGGCCCAATCTCCGGGGTCTCTTTCCCCGTTCTCGCTTAGGAGCACCGTCCTTTGACACTAGCGCACGAGAGCCTCTGCCCTTCGTCGCCTCCAAAACTTATCTCCCCTCAAACATTTTCCCCAGTTCATCTCTAGGAATTCTGGAAGCGCTGTCGTCGCATAACGTACGCGGCGGCATACTGCTCATAGCCGGAGCCCTGGGATAATACAATCCCCATAACTCGGCCGTCTTGACAATGCTGACGTCCTCGGCAGCGTTATGCCTCGTCATCATCAGTTCTTAGAACACAAAATAGCACAAACGAAACAAACAATGAAATAAAAAGAAAGTAATATGTCGTTTACAGTCGGTCATGGCTCTTTCTGAAAGTCTAGTCTGAGCCAGTGGACTACAGTTCACTGTAATATTTACACAAAAAACACAGGTACACCACGTTTAAATTACGATGCACAATTCATCTTTAACTGTAACACTTAAGTCGTTGAAAACACCAATGAAACACTAGTCACACCAAGTTTGTGTTTAAATGCGTATCTTGTCACTTAAGTCATGGCGCTATCAAACATGCACTCACAAACAAAACACTTAGTCTTCCGTACATCGGTGACACTTAGGGCTACCAATAGGGCCAAACACAACCCTTGCATACCATATCGCCCTTTACGACACTTAACTGATGACACTTTCTTCTCACACACTTCCCGATCACAAGCTGAGCACACTCTTTAGGTGGATTTCCAAAATCTGAAGAAGTTTGAAGTATGATAACCAACACTATTTTATACTCTTGAGTATATCGGTTCAACACTTTCGAGTCTGGGACGCATTTTGCAGACTCAGAGCAAAGTTTCACAACCATTTCCGAAGATCCTTCACTCAAACTTGCTGGTATTTCGGAATCTATGGCCTTTACACTACGTCGTTCCCATTCACTACGAATCACTCTTCCTCCTCTCTCCTTAGCATTAATTTTACTTGCAGCATCCAAAGAAATTCCTTCCATTACCTCAAAACCACAATTTTTTCTTTCCTCCTCCTCCTTCCAAACATAGCAACTATCGTTTACCCCTAAAGAAATTTTTCCGCTCCCTGGGACACTTGAGGTGGTGTCGCAAGTTCAATGAACCCTTCCATAGCAAGCACTGGAAAATTTGCAAGCCTTTTCTCCTCTGTCGCACCGCCGGTGAAATTGGATGACAGCTTTATGAGTCTCGTGGTGGTTGCGGTCATTTCGCCCCCTTCTGCTCTGTTGCCTTCAAATTTTGGGGGAGCCTCTGCACCCTTCGTTCTGGTTTCAAATTTCAGCAGGCTATCGCCGTTCTCGCTGGGGTCAGCGAGGGGTGATTCTGGAAGTTCGATGAACTTTGGGGTGTCGGAACTCGGGGTGTTTACTGATAAGCTCGTCTTTTCGGCTTGGAAATATTCTCGCTGATCGTCTGAGCGCTTTTCTTCCTCACTTTGTCGATTCACTCCCGAGAAAATAACAGATGCACGAAAATATCTCTCTGACGGCACCCATAATTATCTGCACCTTTGTCCATACTAAGTATAGACACACTATCCGAGTCTATTTTAGGCGACTCTATTTGCACAGAAACATCAATTTTCGACAAGCTACTCTCGCTGTTACTGTCACTCCACGCACTTACATTTTTCGCTGGTATTCCCACCAGTCTGCGTTCAATCTCAGCCAACTTGAGTTGAAACTCAATCTCCTGGGCTGCCATTCTACGCTCGAACTCAACTCTCTCGGCTGCGACTTTCTCCAGCCTTTGTTTCTCGGATTCTCGTTCTTCCCTCTCTTCCTTAATCGAATTAAGATTTTCGATGTAAACATCGTCACAATCTGATGTTTTAACCAGGGCGATTAATTGCTCAACCTCTGGTTTATCTGGAACCTCTAGGCACAGTTCGTCTACTAAAGTCACCAGGTCTATTATTCTCGCTTGCTCCAGATATGCCATCTTAGAAATTCTTCTTCTTCACACGTAAGATTCTGTGTTTTGTCCGTTCAATCCGGGGCACAATTTCAATCGGTTTCACAATTTTAAATTACGCAAATGTCACAAATGTCTCACTTAACAATTCGTACCGTTCGTGGCACTTCACGCTTTCACTCGCGTTCACAAAACTTTTAACTCACACAAAGTCGCTTCAATGGACGTCACTCACCACACTTCTCACTTTGTGGGATCACTTATCGCACTTGGACGTCACTTCTCGCACTTGGGCATCACGTATCGCACTTCTGGCGCCAATATGTGGGATGCCTCCTTTAGATTGGGCTAAACTAGTCGTCTGCTATAACCAATCTAGCACCCCACATTTAATACATACACTCAGGATGACTCATGAATAGTCTCTCACTAACAATAACAATAGACATTTATTTACTTGACACCATAATTCACACTCATAACATTTAACATATAGTAGTTGACCTTTCAGTAATAACAGTATTGCCAAGAACTCTAACGCTTGGACTTCTGAAGTCACTCGACTCCTTCAACCAGATTTGCCAAGCACTCAACCAACTTGGTCTTCCTGAAGTCACTGAGACTTCTACAGCACGGGAGCTCAATATCGCTTCCCTGCGGCCCGTAGCTACAAGCTAGGCCCAATCTCCGGGGTCTCTTTCCCCGTTCTCGCTTAGGAGCACCGTCCTTTGACACTAGCGCACGAGAGCCTCTGCCCTTCGTCGCCTCCAAAACTTATCTCCCCTCAAACATTTTCTCCCAGTTCATCTCTAGGAATTCTGGAAGCGCTGTCGTCGCATAACGTACGCGGCGGCATACTGCTCATAGCCGGAGCCCTGGGATAATACAATCCCCATATATATATATATTAATATATATAATATTTTTTTTTTTTTTTTTTTTACTCGCACATACTTGAATAGTGTGCATATTTATATAATTATCTAGCGAGGCCTATCGAATATTCTATGTTTAAGTTAGAATTTTCTGATTGCGATTTTAAAGGGGAAAAATTAAGCTTTGAAACAATGTGGAAGAAAATCCGGGGTTACCTTCGACTAAACTCAAATATTTAAAACAAGAACATAACGTTCCGGAGCAAGTTTACCTCCCAAACGTAGGGTAATATGTGTGTTAAAAAAAATCACTAGGTTCATTTAAAAAAAAGTTTTATATATAATTTTTTTTGTAATCACATTTTAAGGTCTTTTAAAACAAAGTATTTTTAATTAAAATTAAAGCTCTGCAAATGAATTCCAAAATGAAGCGATCTCTTTTGAGTAAAGTTAACCTTTTTCTTATATTTATCTGGAGTTGTGTTTGAGATAAATTCTTAAAATATTGATATTTTACTATAATAATTGTAAAATAAAAAGCAATTAAAGATACGCAATTTTGTCATTTTATTTTTTAAGCAAAACTACCGAATAAACATGAAGCATGACACCATTTTAGCGAAAAGCAAAATGCATTTTATCTCCCTTATAAAGTGAACGTTTATATTAATAATAAGGGATAATTGTGATAAATTATTATAAAATTTAGATTTTTTAGTGTTGGGCAAATGTGTTGTTGAAATATCTTTTCAAATTTCTGCTTTGAACAATGCAACTTTTCGATGCCAGGTCACCAGGATCCAGGAGTATATATGTATTTTTTTTTTATTTAAGCTGAGGCACTTGTCTTCAAACATTCGCCTATACTACGCCGCAGTTTACTGTCCATGTTATTATGGGGGCACCATATAGGCGGACAGCATTACCCCCTATGAAGGGCCGATACAAACGGAGGCATTTTTCGTAGTGCGATGCTGGGATTCGATCCGAGCACCCTCAGTACCGGAAACCAGCGCTGTACCACAGGGCCGCCACAAGCCCTAGGAGTATATATTATGAGAAACATTTTTTAAAACATAGAGGAGCTAAATTTGGAAGAATCGATCTGCAGCTAACTAGAATGGTTGATCAAGAAATTGAATACTGGAGAAATGTTACACAGAGTGGTTGTAGTAATTAAGCTCTTGCTTCGTGTGGCTTGCCATTTAGAGGTCGAAATGAAATATTTGGTTCTAAGAATAATGGCAACTACATGCTTATGTTGGAGACAATTTCTGTGTTTGACCCCTTTTGGCTGATCACATCAGGAAATTCGGGAATCCAGGTAGTGGACAGACATTCTATCTCTCATCTACTATTTGTGACGAGTTCATCTAGCTCCTAGCTAAAAAAAGTACTAACGCATATTGCTAATGAAGCTGAAACATCAAAGTACTATTCCCTTGTTGTAGATTCAACTCCTGGTATCTCGCATGTGGATCAGCTGTCGTTTGTTTTGTGATATGTGAAAGAAAATTAGAAACCTGTTGAGAGATTTATAAAATTTTTACCTAACGTTGGCCACACTACCCATGAAATGTTTGAAGCTGTTTTTAAGACTGTCACTGATCTCCACCTTGGTATCTTTAAATGTCGTGGTCAATCATATGACAATGCAGCTAATAGGCTGGTGTTTACTCAGGTCTTCAGGCTAGGATACTTGAAGTTTCTTCTTCTTGCATCTTCATACCTTGTGCAGGACACTCTAATTTAGTGGGCACACATGCTGTAGATTGTTGCATGTGAAAACCATATCGTTTTTTAATTTGCTTCAAGAATTTTAATAATTTTATTCGTCGTCTACAGCGAGGTGGGAAGCATTGACGAAAAATAGCACCCTTACCGCAAAAAGCCTCTCCAAGACACGATGGTCGGCAAGATATGATGTTTGTAGAGCATTAAAAGAAGATTGGTTTGCAGTCATAAAAGCTATAAAATACTTTGAAAGTGACGAAAGTCAAAAATCAGGAACAAGAGCAGAAGCTAGAGCTTTACTAACGAGTTGCAAAGGCTCGAAACATTATTCATGGCACAGTTTTGGGGAACGGTGCTGATTCGACTTCACCAAGTCAATAAGTATGTACCATAAGCTACATGGTATGTACTTTATGGTATGTACAAAACGTAGAACTTGATGTTTCAGAAGTTGCCACAGTTCTCAGTCACTCGTAAAGTTCTGTTAGAACTGCGAGAACAATTTGATATATATGAAACAATGTTCTGGATATTTCAGAAAAGAAAGTTTATGAGCGTGATGAAAAAGCGTCAGGTTTTCAGAAAACTACAAGATGACGAAAAACGTGAAGGCGAAGTTAATTTAAACGGGCGTGATATCTTTAGAGTTAATAACTATTTCACGATTGTGGACAAACTCAAAGCAGAGCTTGAGAAGAGGTCACAAGCTTATAGAGAGCTCGGTGAAAAATTTAAAGGAATTACGAAAATTTGGTCACTGACTTCTGAGCTTGAAGAAGAGGGAAGAAAATTACAGGCAATTTTTAAAGATGATTTGGAGCCTGCATTATGTGATGAACTGCAACATCTAAAATCTCACATAACTGAATGCAGCATAGGTTCGAAATGTCCCTTAGCAAATTTGCAAGTGGCTTCGTGAAAGTGGATTACAAACATGTATCCAAATGTTGATATCGTATTGAGAATGTTTGTGTGCACACCTGCCTCAAATGCCTCTGCAGAAGATCATTTTCTGCACGAAAAAGAATCAAAGATCATTTAAGATCTTTGCTGCAACAAGACGAACTAAATACCTTGGCATCCTTGCATTGAATCAGAGTTTAACAAGATCTGTTGACTTCAATGAAACTATTGAAGAATTTTCATGGGCGAAAGCACGAAGGAAAAAATTAATTTTAATTTTTAGATAAATTAGAAGAAATTATATAAATTTTTAAAAAAATGTTATTCAAATGTTTATTAAGTTTATTTGTTTCAAAAACTCTTGCTGTATATCAAATCTAATGTTATAAGTAACAAATTTGATTGGAAGGAAGGGGGCGCAAAATGTGCTTTGGCCTAGGTCAATAAATATGTAAATCCGTCCCTGACGCTACGCAACGGGACTCCTAGTGAACAGGCCTAAGGGTCTGTTCACATAGGAGTCGTGTAGCGGAAGCGTAAAAGGAAAGATGACACTGAAACGGAAATAAACCATCATGGGTGTTAAAAATTTCGTTGCTATCGTTTGGTAGGTTGTCATTGGTTTAATATATTATTTCAAATACTTAAACGCTTCCGCTACCGGACTCCTATGTGAACAGGCCCTAACTCCTCCTGCCGCATAGTACGAGCTAACAATGGATTTACATCATATACCTAGAACACCTCCCCACCGCTCCATTAATAAATGTCCCTTACCTTAGAGTCTAGTTAGGAAAAGGATGTAGATGTTGTTATACAGCCAATAAGAATTTGAGCAAAAGAGGCGCTGTGCGCGCCTCTGAAGTGTGTGAAGAGAAATGGCCAGTTGAGTGAGAGAGATTTAGGAATGCGTATAAAAGGAGTTAAATTTAAAATGTCTTAAATGTCTGTCCTTGTTTTCTCTTAATAAATGTTGTGGCTGTTAACCGAATGATTTTTCTTCACGACCTCTCATCAAATAACATTTGGAACGACGTCAACTTTGGAGCGACACAGTTGTGCCGCTGCAGTCCGTTTGCCGCCTCTTTTATCCAGTATCTTCCAAAGAGTAATGTTTTACTTTTGCAGCGATCGAATCTCCATAAGGAACAAACTGTTACGTATGTATGGAACAGATGGAGAAACGACATGGCTCATGCTTGGAATGGACTTTTTCCGCGTTTAGCGGATGACATCTCTAGTTCTAGTAGAACGTCCTCTGTGGGATTCCAATTACTTATAGCTCGATACTTAATTGTACAACATGCACTTATACTCGTGTTGTTAATATGTATTAAATTTGTTTAAACTTACCCAGTGTCTTATTTCATGAGTAACTTATGACTACTAGTTATATTTTGGTGTGCTACCGTATAGATGTAACACGTCTTTCTAAAGATCAGCCTAACTTCTCATTCTTCAGACAGCTCAACTCTAAACAACTGACTGTAGCAGGAAAAGAATTCAAATTATGTTGGAGTAGGGCATACGTAATCCCCAGTAAACCCAATTGGTTGAACCCCCGACATATAGTACTGAAATCTAAAGTAGATTTCCGCCCCGCTGGGGATTACTGCGCCTCCAGTTAACAAATAGATAGGTACCCTATAACAGTGGTGCGCAAACTGTGGGTCGCGAAAAAAATGGGAGGGGTAGCTAATTGTCTTAAGTAAATTAATATCGTATTCAATAATTTAATGAAAACATACTTTATATTTCCTACAATGACATATTTTTTATTTGAATTTTGATATGTTAAAAAATATACCCGGAGTTTGAGGGCTTCCCCGTAAACCCTTGTGAAAATCGCCGGTTTCATAAACAAAGAATTACCTGACGTTGCCCAGGTAATAAAAATGAATGGAGTTAACCTGAGCTCTAGATGTATACGTACTAACAACCGAAATATATACAATTCACACACACACACTTTTCCACACTTCATTTAATTAAGATTGATCTCTCTCTTTTCTCCTACCACCAATTTGGTGTTCAAAATGGTGATATTATAGGAAATATAAATTTTGATTGTTTTAGAAATTTTTTCAAAATCTAAAGCGAATGTCGAAAATCGTGACATTGATCGTGTTTGTTACATTTAATCGTGTTTCTTACATTTTAAATCAAGAATCTTATGGATATCTGTTTCCTTCTTTGAGATATGACGGAATATGTAAAAACACGTAAAAACACGTTTAGCCCCCCTAACCCGTGGGGGCCAAATTTTGAAAAATCCTTAAATTGGTTTTTAGGTATTCATATTCCTTAGATTTTAAAGCAAGAATCTTATGGATATCTGTTTCTTTCTTTGAGATATGAGGTAATATGTAAAAAATACGTTTTGCCCCCTCCCCCCCCCCATGGGGGGACCGAATTTTGAAAATCCAGAAATTGGTTTTAATGTATTCGTGTTCCTTACATTTTAAAGCAAGAATCTTATGGATATCTGTTTCTTTCTTTGAGATATGAAGGAATACGTGAAAAACATGTTAAGCCCCCCCCCCCTCCCCGTCCCCTGGGGACAAATTTTAAAAAATCCTGAAATTGGATTTGAGGTATTCGTGTTCCTTTCATTTTAAAGTAAGAATCTTATGGACAATTTCCTTCTTTGAGATACGAAAGAATATGTAAAAAACACGTTTAGCCCCCCCTCCCCCCCTTGGGAGACGAATTTTGAAAAATCCTGAAATTGGTTTTTAGGTATTCATGTTTCTTACATTTTAAAGCAAGAATCTTATGGATATCGATTTTCTTCTTTGAGATATAAAGGAAAATGTAGGTATTATTAAATAAGGCGTCAAACTGTTTTACACTAAAACTCCAGCAGAAAAAGGCTATACTAACATTGCTTCCATTTGCATCTACGTACAGGCCCTGGTTTAACATTAGGCCCGGGCCTAGGGGCCCTCCAAAATTTTTTTTTAAAGAAAAAAAAAGAGCATTCCCGTTCAAATTTTTTTCTTTAATTTTAACCTTTTTATAGCAATTTTTTTTATATCCTTTCAATTGATTGATTGGTTCATATGTATAGTTATGGTTCATCATATTAGGCTATGTGTCTATAAGGGATTAAGTTTTCTGGTTGCATGTATTGGTGTTTTAAGGATGAAGTTAATATGTTGTATTGCGTTTTGTTACTTTGATAATGTTCTAGGCTTCTACGCTTCAAATAGCCAATTCTTGGTAAAATGTTACTTTCACAGTGAGTCATGATTATTTTTTGTGTGAATTTGGAATTTACGCCCACTCAGTGTTAGGGGGCCCCCCATCCCGAGTTGTGCCTATAGTCAAGAATTTTCTAAATCGGGCCCTGTCTACGTATCGGGGTGAGATTGGGTATTCTAAATTTTATTAGCTATAAAAAACCGAACAACGATCAACACTTAACCCGGAAGATACGAGACTACTCTCAAATATTGAGTAGTATATCTGGGGTCCAAGCTCACCAATCTCATTCATTTTTAACGTAGGATTTCGTTCCTCAATATCAGTCCTTCGGAGAGAAAAAAGTTGTCCTGCGTCGCGAGTTATAATTCTGGCAGCGCGCCAAACCCAGTAGCAGTAAACAGTTAAACAGAATAGTACCAAAATGCGCCAAAAAAGAGGTAAGCAAACGATAAGTAATCCAACGTTAATAACTCGCGGTAGTTTCATTAGAGGAGACCACTTGTAATATTTTTTTCTATTTTAGATTGATTGATAAAAATAAATGAATTTCATAATTTTTAATGTTTTAATACGACGCTTATAATTTTGAAATGCTATTTTAAAATTTTAATTTTTTATGTTATTGAAATGCACATAAATATCTGAATATGAAGTTTTTGTCGCATCAGATTTGCCCAAAACAAGTGCAGAGGGTTAACAAGACATTTTTTATTGTTATTGTGTAAAGTAAATATACCCCAAATCTATAGTACGATTATTTTAAAAATAGTTTCTATTTTTAACATCTTTCTAATTAAAAAAATTTTAAGTGGGTTGCGGTCGTAAAAAGTTTGCGCGCCACTGCTCTATACCACACCTGCAAGATTTTTCATAGAATTTACATAGCAAAAATCCTTTCTAAAATCGACTTAGCTAAGGAATATCACCAAATGCCCGTTCATTTCGGCCAGTGTTCCCCAACCTTTTTCGAGTCACGACCCTCGAAATAAAATTTCTTAAATGCATTTTCCATAATACGAGGGTTGTAAATAAAGTAGTGGCAACGTAGCCCAGAAAGTCGTAGAATATCAGGCATGCGCAAACAGGATATCGGAGGAGTGAGGTGGAGCTGTTGTCGATGTGTAGAGTGCATAAAACCGTCCATCCAGTAGAACTTAACTCCGTCAGAATTAGTCAGAGCTGGTGTTCTAGGAGTGCAGTCGCATTGCTGGGTACTGGTGTTCTGAATGCTTACGGTGTGCTTTGCCATTCGCTTGCTTTCTGCTACGTATTGCTTTTGTTTTGCTCA
>OU015495.1:42831649-42901649 GCA_907164885.2 Dolomedes plantarius
TACTTTCACAGTGATTCATGATTATTTTTTTGTGTGAATTTTGGAAATTTTACGCCCACATCAGTGTTAGGGGGCCCCCATCCCGAGTTGTGCCTATAGTCAAGAATTTTCTAAATCGGGCCCTGTCTACGTATCTGGGTGAGATTGGGTATTCTAAATTATTAGCTATAAAAACCGAACAACGATCAACACTTAACCCGGAAGATACGAGACTAACTCTCAAATATTGAGTAAGTATTATCTGGGGTCCAAGCTCACCAATCTCATTCATTTTTAACGTAGGATTTCGTTCCTCAATATCAGTCCTTCGGAGAGAAAAAAGTTGTCCTGCGTCGCGAGTTATAATTCTGGCAGCGCGCCAAACCCAGTAGCAGTAAACAGTTAAACAGAATAGTACCAAAATGCGCCAAAAAAGAGGTAAGCAAACGATAAGTAATCCAACGTTAATAACTCGCGGTAGTTTCATTAGAGGAGACCACTTGTAATATTTTTTTCTATTTTAGATTGATTGATAAAAATAAATGAATTTCATAATTTTTAATGTTTTAATACGACGCTTATAATTTTGAAATGCTATTTTAAAATTTTAATTTTTTATGTTATTGAAATGCACATAAATATCTGAATATGAAGTTTTTGTCGCATCAGATTTGCCCAAAACAAGTGCAGAGGGTTAACAAGACATTTTATTATTGTTATTGTGTAAAGTAAATATACCCCAAATCTATAGTACGATTATTTTAAAAATAGTTTCTATTTTTAACATCTTTCTAATTAAAAAAATTTTAAGTGGGTTGCGGTCGTAAAAAGTTTGCGCGCCACTGCTCTATACCACACCTGCAAGATTTTTCATAGAATTTACATAGCAAAAAGATCCTTTCTAAAATCGACTTAGCTAAGGAATATCACCAAATGCCCGTTCATTTCGGCCAGTGTTCCCCAACCTTTTTCGAGTCACGACCCTCGAAATAAAATATTCTTAAATGCATTTTCCATAATACGAGGGTTGTAAATAAAGTAGTGGCAACGTAGCCCAGAAAGTCGTAGAATATCAGGCATGCGCAAACAGGATATCGGAGGAGTGAGGTGGAGCTGTTGTCGATGTGTAGAGTGCATAAAACCGTCCATCCAGTAGAACTTAACTCCGTGCTTTCGTTGTGCACTGCTATCGCTCGCGTCTCGGGACTCGCTGGTCTGGGGTTCGACCCCCGTCTGAGTAGTCTACCCTTTTCCAAAGTTTCCCTCCTGCTATTTTTAGCCTCCCCTCGAGGCTTCGCTATCATCTCATTATGTAGTTGTACGACCCTGAAACGGGCCTTTTTTATTTTCGTTTCCTCTCGACTAGTGTTTTCATATTTAATTTTTTAACTTAAATTTTCTTTCTTGTATCTTCTTTGAGCCATACTTAATTTTTAACTTTATTTAACGCTCTCTCTCTCCTCCTTAAGTTTAATCTTAATAGTAATGTACTCTTAACTTAAAATTTCTTCCATCTTTAATTTTAACTTTACTGAGCACAGATATCTTGACACCTATTAACTTGCTTACTGGAGATAAAGTCCAATCGGACCAAGGCACTCCAATTCATAAACACCAACTAGCTGCGGGGTAGTTGCTGCGTGACGTTGAAGTGGACAATGTCGTTTCTACCGCTCTAAATCATGGTTACAAAAAGTGATCAGCGGTCGGGGATTAAAATCGAGGTTGTCCGTGGCTACAGCACCATCTGTGCCCAGCCATACGGCGCAGACGTCCACGTATATTGGGGACAACGGCTTCCTGACATCTGGCAAAAGGTACAAAACTTTGCTGGTGATTATATTGAAGGAATGTAATGTAATTTTGCTTGTACGTTCATTAAAAAATGTTTTACGGGTATGTTGCTATTACTTTATTTACAACCCTTGTATAATTCAGTCTAAATGTTTATTTTAACAAAAATGAAATTTGTAAGGAATGGAGAACATTTAAAAAGCATTTATTCCTCAGTCAAAGGTGAGTAAATGCCAGAACAGAATAAAACTTAAAGAAAAATAATACACCTATCGTATGGATTCAGCACTATGTAATAATAAAAATAGAAAAACTGTTACCTAAATGAAATCGCTTTAATACATTGGGGAAACCACAACAGTAATGTCAAAAGTGACAGCGCAAGCTGATAAAAGACAAACTGGCGTATAAAATTAGTGTGCTGTACGTAGTAACCTCGATTTTTCTTTACTACCCAATAAAGGCGGTGGATTTCTAACGAACTGAATTTGTGCTTTCAGTGAGACATTTTGTATTATAAGACATCACTCCTGCCTTACAGTTTCATGGTAAATAGAGTTCTTTTAATTGAATAAAGCCAAGGCGACTCCCCAGAAAAGTCCACGAACCACTTTGCGAATATCTTTAAACGCCTCGAAAAGGCGGATAATACCGTGATTCGTTGGGCAAACGATTTCAGCGAAGCTTTCGAGTATTCCAAAAAGCAGTCGGCCAATGCAGCTCTCCTTTTCCACCCTTCTCCAGACGTTCAACTTTCATTACTTATTGATGCTTCAGATTTCGCGATCGGCGCAGTAATACATCAGGTTACATCCCTCTAATCACAACCTGTGAGAATATTTTCTCGTAAACTTACTAACGCATAGAAAAAGTATTCAGAATATGGCAAAGTTACTGGTTGGTTTTGAGCACTACGGTCATCTTTTTCTACACGAGGGCTCGTAAGACCGGGACCTACTGCTTAACACCAATTCCGACCACGAACATCCATGCCAACAGTGGGACTTGAATCCGCAGACTATGGTACCAAATATCAGTGCCCTAGCAATTCTGAATATGTGCCTTTGTGGCCTCGAGCCGGCCTTTGTGGTAAATGATGATGCATACTATCCTGTAACAGCTTAGCAAGCTCACAAGAAGACATCTCCCATCCCACATCTGAAGGTGGCCCTGATCAACAATACATGTGGACAATCCAGTTAAAGATAGGTTGGAACACACGGAGCTACCGAAGAATCACAAGAAATCCAAGCTCGTCGGGCCTCTGTGCTAAAGAAGCTAGTTTCGATTCCTGACGAGCGTCACCGAATGCTCTCGTGTTTACGCCGGGTATGGGCACGTTAAATCTGTAGGCCGGAAAGTATCTAAGAGTGGTTTGTAGGGTTGGGAGGTGAATATGATCCCCCCCCCCCTCTAGATGTCATTCCTGGGGCTGCTCGGTCCAAATTGTGGTGGCAACACATTCACCAGCAGCAATTCAAGCCCTGAGGGCCTTAATTGCTATGTCTGGCCTTGTCTGTTACATAGGAAGGAGCACAAGAAATCAAGATGTGGTCGTAAGAAACCCCTGCACGGCTCCAGTAACGTTGGCATTAGGAGGAAGAGAGTAGGGGGGAGGGGGGGGGGTATTTCAGCGACTGACTTTCCATAAGGAAGAGTCTGTTACGTATGGGTGCGACAGGTGAAGCTACTGCATTATTTCGAATGAACTTTTCTCACATTCAGCGGAAGACGGAAACTTCTCACTATTCTCTGGACCTAGGACGAGTTATATCCAACTCCAATTGACTAGCTCATAGATACTAAGTTATACAACATGCGTTTATATCGTTAATAGTATTAACTTTGTTTAAACATACATAGTGTCTTATTATTTCATGAATAATTTGATTCCTAGTTGTATTTTGGAAGATTCAGATGGGTTATAAATGAAAGTTATCATATCTATATAACCGTTTTACCTTTCTGGACATAACAAGGAATTAATTAAATTTTCGCTTGGATTATTAAATCATGCAGAGTTACATTTATCATGGTAATGAGTGGTTTATCCTATGGATGTACCTAATACTTTCATAAAATCTCTGAAGGTCGTACATATCAGTGTCTTGAAGATAAGTGTCGACACTTGTGGATAAGAGCAGTTAAAGGCGTGGACTAAAAGACTAGTGCTACATCTGAAATTTGTGGAAAGCATTTTCATTCAAATAAGAATTTTTTTTAATCTTCCAGAACTGCGAAAGTAATGTAAGTTAGTCTGAAGCTATAAATTATTAAAAATTTACAGTTATTTATTGTTAAATGTTTTATGCTTTATATAAAGCTCTCAATTTTAATTCTGAAATCAATGCTTAACGTATTGTGCTCGGTTTTTATATTATGCTTAAAAAAGTAACACACATCATTGTCCTTTCACTTATTTAATACAGGAACAAGTATAGCTAATTTTTTAATCTGTAATGTAATTATTTTTTTATTAAGTTTCTCATGAATTAAAAATTTGTCCAGAAAATGCAGGCAAAGTACCGTTATCTATTGTTGTCGTTGTTTCTAGTGCCCCCTAGTCGGAATTCATTCTAGACCAGGTCCATATAGGCTAGAGGGCTCAGGGGTGCGGCTCCGGTTTGTAATGGCACCACAAGGGTCGGAGTTCGATTTAGCCAGGTGCCACCTCGATTTTGACCAAACACCCCCAAGGGCGGTATCGCGGTGGGGAGGGGATCGTACCCTCTCCCACCCTCACACCTCATAGACTTTTCGATCTACTGATTTAACGTGCCCATATCTGGCCTAGACTCGGAGGTATTTAATAGCGCTTGTCGGGATTCGATCCGAGCACTCTCAGCACCGCAAGCCGGCATGCTACCGCTAGGCTACCTCGAGCCCTTACTTTCATCTATTAAAATAAAATTACTTTAGAACTTTGTTTCTATATATTTTTCTTTTTTTTTCCAGTTGGATATGCATATAACTAAAATCAAAAACATTTCTTTTCTACTTTCTAGAATGTGCAGCGATGAATAGGATCCTCAGTATGACAGATCACGTTCAGTTGAAGTAACTGTTCATGAGTATAGGGTGGTTGTCCTAGCATGTGACTCGAAGGCAATACGATTCCCAGTAAACTATTCCTCGTAAGGCATTCCTTCTTTTACGCAGTCCTATCAAACTGTTCTTTTTTTCATTTTTGTTACTCTTACGTTTATAATTATTTACTATGAAATTTTTATCACTGTAGAATTAGATTAAAAAATAGTTCACTTGGTGTTTCCATTTTTTTATATTTTTTTTATCATTAACATTTCTACAAGATGAAAACTACATCATTAATATTTCAACTTTTACATTTCTATCATTGACATTTCTACAAGATGAAAACTACATCATTAATATTTCAACTTTTACATTTCTATCATTGACATTTCTACAAGACAATTTCTATTCTTTCCTCATGGAACAATAGAAGTACAACTGTTAAAAATATCTTTTTGTTATCACTGCATTGTGATCACTTTTAAAGTTACTAATTTGAAAAGGCTTGCATACCGAACAATTCCATTTTTGTACATTTGTTATCTTACTGCGCGTACTGAAAACCGAATTTGCAATTATTAAAACTTGATTTACGATCTGATATTTTAAACAGAAATATTCACACTCAAGTTAGAGCAAATGCAATATGCTTAAATTTCAATTCTCGCATATTGTCTGTAGGTGTCAGATAAATATAGTGTTCAGCTAAATTTCTCGGATCGCTCGCTTTCTAAAATTCTGTTGATATGAACTGGATCTTCTAACAGCTTTTCATTTAGATATATTTCTGTGTTTTATGAACATGATGAAAGACAGTTACATCATTCAACTTTCACTGATGCTGGGAGAAACATTATTCCATTTGTAATGGTATATAAATATGGATTTAAAAATACACGCACCAATATAATTAGGTTTAAACATGACAAAAAATAGTTTTTTTAAATAGTGTACATAGTATATATTGCAGTTAAAAAGGTGGCAAAAATAATTTTGTTGATCTTATTAATTATGAAACAATTAACCTTTTGAAACGAACCTTAACCTTATCATACTAACTACACTGCTGGCCACTGTAAATGCAACACCCTGAAGGAAACATGCAAATAACATGAAATTTACAACATGCATTAGCAGAGGTGAGATATGCAAATGATTAGAATTTCAGCGCAGACGCACATCACGCGCGCCTGTGGCGCCACTTCAAAGCGCTATTTAAGGCTTGGAGATTTCGACGATTTCAAGTTCGGCAATTGTGTTTTTCTTGTGGTTTAAAAAAAAAACGATCAATTATGCCTCGTCGAAAACAGCGATCATCTTTTGATCAAGTATCCGAGTTCGACAGAGGAAGGATAGTGGCCTACCGAGATTGTGGATTATCTTTCAGGGAAATCGGTAGTCGTGTTGGACGAAACCAAACAACTGTAATGCGGATATGTGATCGTTGGATGCAGGAGGGTACGACGGACCGGCGTGTTCGATCGCATCCACCTCAGCGCACCACTTCATGTGATGACAGGCAAATTGTGCGCATGGCAGTGACGGATCGCTCAGTCACATCACGAACCATAGCACAGTACATGCAGTCTGTAACGCATCATCCAGTGTCTGCGCGTACCATTCGACGCCGTTTACAACAGAGTGGTCTGTCCGCAAGACGTCCATTGCTTTGTCTACCCTTGACGCAGAACCACAGACGTCTCCGCCGCCAATGGTGCGATGACAGAAGGATGTGGACGGCAGAATGGAATGAAATTGTCTTTACTGACGAGTCACGCTTCTGTCTGCAACACCACGATGGTCGCATTCGAGTCTGGAGACACCGTGAAGAGAGGATGCTGAACAGCTGCGTTATGCACCGCCACACTGGTCCTGCACCGGGTATTATGGTATGGGGCGGTATTGGATATCACTCTCGCACACCTCTAGTACGCATTACCGGTACTTTAAACAGCCAGCGCTACATCTCCGAGGTGTTGGAGCCAGTTGTTTTTCCTTACCTTCAGGGCTTGCCCACAGCCATATTTCAACAGAATAATGCGCGACCACACGTGGCACGCATTGTCCAACGGTTCTTCGTCAATCGCCAGATTGAATTGCTTCTCTAGCCACCTCGCTCTCCGGATCTTTCGCCGATAGAAAACGTGGTCCATGGTTGCTCTACGATTGACCCAGATTCTATCCCCAGCTGCCACAGCAGATCAACTTTGGCAACGTGTGGAAGCTGCTTGGTCTGCTGTACCGCAAGAACTCATCCAAAGTCTCTTTGAATCAATGGCGAGGCGTGTGGCAGCGGTGATCTCCAACAATGGCGGCTACTCTGGCTACTGATTTTGGCAGGAACGACACTTCACAGAAGTCTATAAATTTAATCATTTGATACTTGGTCAACATGTTATCTACAAAATAAATTTTGTTGTTATATCTCTTGTCTTTCTTGGTGTTGCAATTTGGGTGGCCAGCAGTGTAATTAATTAACCTTATCAAACAAACTTCACACTGAATGCAGCATCTCATAATGTCAGTTTAATATAAGACACCCTACTGGTTCAAATTAACGATATTAAAAAAATATAATAATAATAATAATAATAATAAACACCTTGGGTATTTGTTGAGCATAGTTATCGATTTAAAGCGACGTGGCCACTTATCATGAGCTGAGTGATTTTGAAAGGGGAGTTACAGACGTATGCTATAGAAGGGGCAAGTCTCTAACTCAACACTAATCACACTTATAAGTGTCATTAGTGTTGAGTTAGAGAATACAAAATGAACAGTGACCGATGTTATTATCAAGTGGAGACATTCTGACATTAGTACCAGAAAGCTTCCGGGTAGAGTGCCAAAACTGACAAATACAGTCGAGAGATAGAGAACGATGCGTGTTACAATGCATAACCAGAAAGAACCGGCGAACCTCGGCGGAAAACATTGCGAGAATTCCAGAGCAGCACTGCTAGTTTTGTCTCAATCAATAATATCTGAAAAGAACTTTATGCACTTGGATATTAAGGCAGAGTAGCGTCTTAAAAACCGCTTATCACAAAACCCAATTCGAGGAATCGATTAGCATGGTGCAAAGAGTGAAAAAATTGGGCGATAGACCAGTGGAAGACAATCTTATGGAGTGACAAATCTAGATTTGCATATTTCCAGCCCGATTGTAGACTAGGGTCGGTGACAGCCCGGAGGACGTTTATTACAGGAGTGTGTGGCACCAACTGTGGAGTTTAAGGTGGTGGAGTTTTGGTCTTGGACCACTGGTTCTTTTCCCTACTACCACGACGAAGGATCGGTGCATTAACATTCTAGATCAGTGGTTCCCAACCCGTAGAAGTCTGCGGATCACTTGGCCAGAAATTTAACCATGTGCGGACCACCACCATCCCCTACCGACTTGAAGGGGGGGGGGCTTCCAGGGGGTTTGGAGGTATAGAATATCCCTCGGGCAAAAGGGATACAGGATTAACATACTCGCATTCTAACGTATCATTTTCCAATAAAATAATTATGTTAAACTTTTAAGAAATTTTAATTCAACACTTGATAGTCATCGGATGAACATCTAGTTCAATGAACAAAATCCCCATTTATTTGGCAACATTTTTATATGTGCTGCCGGACCACTCCCGAGGCTCTCGCGAACCACCGGTTGGGAACCTCTGTTCTAGAACAATGGTGCGCAAACTGTGGGTCCTGTCCCACCGAGGGGTCGCGAAAAAATTGAAGGGGTAGCAGTTAGTTTGAAATAAATTTATATCATAGAATATTTAATCAAAAAATATGCTTTGAATTTTCTATACAACATATTTCTAATATTTATATATTTTTTATATTATACGATATTGTTGTATAAAAATATATGATATGATATGATATTGTCATATAAGGTGTCAAACAGTTTTGCAAGGCTATACTTATATTGCTTAAATTTGCTTCTACCTGTCCTACCTCGCTTTTCAAAATGAGTTGCTATGAAAACCATACAACGATCAAGATTTAACCCGGAAGATGATGCGAGAGTGGCACTCTAAATTATTTCAACAAATATTGAACAAATATATTTTTCGAGGTCCAGGCTCACCCTGCTCACCCTTTTAGTTTTATATAAATAAATGCAGTTTATAAATTTAAATTTTAATAAAAAGCTTATAATTTTGAAATCATGCTCTTTTACCTAAATGAAATATAAATACATATTAATATTTCAATATGAAGTTTTGGTCACACGAGATTTGGCAAAAACAAGTGTAGAAGGTAAGAGAGACATTTTTTTTTACTGTTATTAAACAAAGTAGCACATACACCCACAATCTACAGATCATTGATTTTTAAAATAGTTTGTAAAAATTTGTTTATTTCTATTTTTTAACATTTTCCTAATTTTATTTTTAATTTACTCTAAACAACAACAACCAAAAAAAGTTTGTTGGGGTCGCGTGATTTTTTATTTAAAGAAAATGGGTCGCGGTCGAAAAAAGTTTGCGCACCACTGTTCTAGACCAGGGATGGGCAAATAGAGGCCCGCGGACCACATGCGGCCCGCTACAGATTTTTTTGTGGCCCGCCAAGGCACCCAGAAAAATTCGGACAGCCAGAAAAACTGCCAATACTTTATTTAATTTATATTTATTGATTTTTATGATACAATTTATACCTTTTCTGATATGCAAAGTTAACTAATAAATGCAATAATTTTAAAAGGTGTGGCCCTCCACTAACCTCAGCTTACACAAAGTGGCCCCCGGGCCAAAGCAATTGCCCTTCCCTGTTCTAGATGATCACGCCCTTCTTAGGGCCTGTTCACATAGCAGTCCGTTAGCGACAAACCTCCAAACGTTTAGCAACGAAATTGTTAAGGCCTTTGATCGATTTATTTCCGTCTCGGCGCCAATTTTCCGTTTACGCTTACGCTAACGGACTGCTATGTGAACAGGCCCTGACACTGTGGCAGTGCTACGGAACAGACGATTATCTCTACCAGAATGACAATGTTCCATGCCACAGCAGTGGAGTTGTAATGCAGTAGTATAGGGACTTGGATGTGAAACAATGGCTGTGGCCCACTTAGAGTCCCTATAGCAACCAAATCGAGCATCTGTGGGACGAATTGGAAAGATGATTGAGGTCCAGACCAACACGCCCCAATTCTACGACTCAACTTACATTGGCTTTGCAGGGAGAATGGGAAAAAAAATCCACTTGATATAATCCTGAAATTGGTCGAAAGTCATCCTAAGAGGGTATTCTCTGTAATTAGGTCCAGAGATGGACCTTCCCCTTCCTAGGATAATGAAAAATTCTTCACATGTATTTTCCTTGCGATATATATATATATATATATATAAAGATAAAGTTGAAAGAGGAAAACCAGTATGAGCACTAAAGCTACTACAGCCAGGAACCAAAAACATGAAAAGATAAGATTGAAAGAGGTTATATATATATATATATATATATATATATATATATATATATATATATATATATATATATATATATATGGGTCGATTATGACATTTTATTTCATCATAGATTGTTCAAAAAAGCTTTATGAAGTAAAATGACCATCCCATTATGACCATCCCGACACTTTGCAATGAACTCGTGTGCATGACGTGGAGGGCCCGTGATCAGGTTTGAATGGTATTTAACTGCTGTTGGGGAGTCTGAGGAATCATAGTTGCTCTTGCGTGTGATGGGAAAGGCTGCGGATGTTAGCGACTTTGATAGAGGGCAGATTGTAATGGCTCGACGGCTCGGAACGAGCATCTCCGAAAGTGCACGACTCTTGGATTGTTCGCGACCTGCCGTTGTTAGTTCTTATGCAAAGTAGATGAATGACGAAGAACAGACCATGAAAGATGCGGACTATCTGAACATCATTGCGGACCAGTTTCACCCTTACATGGCGTCTGTCTTCCCAACTGGAAATGGAGTCATCCAGCAGGACAACACGCTGCATGCCACAAGGTTCGAATTGTGCTGGAGTGGTTCCAGGAACTTAATGCTGAATTCCAGTCAATGCTCTGGCCGCCTAACTCACCGAATCTTAATCCGATAGAGCACATTCGGTATGTCATGGAACGGCAGCTCAGAGCTCAAAAAACACTATGTTGGAATATCCCAGATTTGCGTGACCAGTGCTTAAGCATCTGGTACAATATGTCTCCGGCCATCTACCAAGGACTTGAGGCATCCATGCCAAGGCGTGTTGCAGCTGTTTTGCGGGCCAACAGGTAATTAGATAGGTGGTCATAATGTTCTGGCTCTCCAGTGTATACACCTCCACCATACCAGGTTTATACATTTGCAATTGTGGCCCTGCCCACTAAGCCGCGCTCCATACATTTTTCTATCGCGTTTATTTTCCAAGCGTGGTTTACTGCGTATCACTGAGAAAAATTTTACTGTTGAGGGAAATTTTCAGCGTTGGTAACACGTCCTATAAATCTTTGAATTTTCACACCATCTCCTGAAAACACACTAACTTCTTTATTTTATCTAAATTGGTTCATGGAACAATTTTTGTAATTTGGATGAATGAAATATAACAATTTTAGAATTAAATCAAAGCTGTTGTTTTCTAAGAAACCGATGTTGGGATATTTTGGCTGGAAGTTGAGGTAGGATTGCCGCGTCCACTCTGGTCGCTGTTCCAACTCAAGGTGGCCCCCTGGGTTCTGAATATTTAATTTCCCCCAAGATTAGAATAAAATGACTTAGTGTCAAAATACCAGGTAAAATAGTTTATTTGCCATGTCAGAGGTAAGTGCTCTAACCATTTTTCCAAACAAAGAGATAAAAACATGTTTTCATTGACAGACTGTTAGGTCTTTATTAAACATTAGAAAATCCCCTCCCCTTTATTAAACATGAGAAAATTTTGCTATTCTTTGTTTATTCATTAAGGGGATTCGATGAAGATAAAATTACGGGGATGTAGCACATTATAAAAAGAAAACCGCTACCTTGATCTAGTTAGAACTAATTGTTCACTATGCCCTGGGCATTATTAAGATTTTTAATGTAGAACTCGACAAACAACCTGCTGTGGATGCACTTATCCAGAGCCTGACTAAGGCAGGGGCATACGGGGCAGTTGCCCCGGGCCCCCCACATGAGAGGGGGCCCCCAAATCGAATAGAAAGTTTAGTATTAAGTATTAAGTTCTTCATTACTGAAGTAGTGAAGCAGAGGGGGGGCCCCAAAGAAGTTTTTGCCCCGGGCCCCAATTAGGCTAAGTCGGGCCCTGCACTTATCTCTAACACTGACATGAATATTGCCTTGTTTGTACTGGGATTTGGGTTAGTTATAAGCATTATGTAACCAGTAAATTTTATTTCATTATCCTTTTCGTTTCTGAAACAACAACTACAAGAACTTTTAATCAGATATGGGCTTTATGGAAATGCTTCTAAAAATATATCTGTACCCAGAAGTCAAAACTTCAGTACCCATACGGACTGAAATTTCAGTAAATCTAACCACAGCTTCGCCGTCTATTAAGTAACAAGGAAAGTAAACAAGTTTTCCCTTTACTTCCATTCTTGTTAACAGAAAGGAATTCTTTTCTTGTTTCCTCTCTCTCCTCAAAATTTTCTGTTCAAAGTAATTTTTTTTCGATCGGGGATCTACTTGAACGTCAGGTACTCAGGACTCAAGGAATCTCTTTCTTTATCGGCATCTTACAGCATATATTCTTTTTCCTTACCAGGATTGTTATATATTTGTTGATAATGGAAAATAAATTTATGAAACAAAGCATATAAAATAATATTGAAGAATACGAAAACTCTGTTTTGTTTGACAAATATCAAAATAGTTATCACTAGTCTGGCAACTCAGCTGATTGAACAAGCAAAAACCGAGATGGCTACGTAATGTTTGAGAGCTGGTTGCACCGCACCCAGCATCCATAATACTGAGTTATAATGTAAAACAAATAAGGCACATTCTCTTTTTCAAACTGAAAAACCACGTGAGTGTTTTTATTTAATAAAATTCATGTACTTTTCAGTCTATAAGGGGTGTGATTATACAAATACTGATTTCACAAATTAAATTTTCCGACAATTTTCCGTCATGCCTTTTAAATGTTCAGTTTTTTTTTCCTCTAAGAGGAAAAGTAACTTCGTTTTGTTTTATTCGGTTATTTTAAACGATGATTATATTTATCTGTCATCAAATTATTTCCTTTACATCTTTTGACTTTTCCTTAAAGGCATTTTTATTTTATCTCTGTAATGACTAGTGCGTCAGTGACCAAGTGTTATCAATTTAATCGCGATGTTGCAGTTTTTGTGGCATATTTGAGTTCTCTCTGACTTTCGGATCTGTTGTCAAGACGATTCAACGCAAAATCTTATAAGATGAGATTGAAAAAGGTGTTTATACCATGTGTTTATAGTATTCTGAAGTATCTTGTGATTTAAAAAAAAATAATTATACCACCTGTAGTTTGTAATTAATGCATTTTGCGAAATGAATCTATTAATCTGAATTTTAGTAAACACTTAAAAAACAATGTTTTCTCGAAAGGATGGCCTAAACATTTTATTATTTATTAAAAAGATGTTTTCTGTATTAGAACATTCTCCAATTTTATTATTTCTCGTTTGAGGATTTTCTTGTTTATTCTAATGTAAGTGTTGTAATTTTAGGCATATTATTTGATTTATGGCTATGTATATTTATTCTTGGAAGTTCCAAAGAATTCTTAAGATTTACAAAATAGATAAATTAAGAAAGTAAGCCAACCTCTCAAAATATATAATGTCTGTTATTATTGGATTGATAGTATATGATTCTGAAATACTTTTATTTTATGATAAAATAATCTCAGAGAATAAATTATCTATACAAGTTATTAACTGAGTAATCTATTGAAATGATTTTGCTAAAAATGTTTGAGCTTGTTATTTGTAACGTAATAAAGGGAATATTATATTATTTCATTCTGGGCTTTTGATCATTATGGTTCAAAATAAAATGTTTTGTTAAATGACAATTAGTAAGAAAACTTAAATTCACAAATGACAATGAAGAACGAGTAATTTAAAACTCTCTCCGATTTTAACAGCAAAGAAATTAATCCAAAATTAAAGCATTATTCAATTATTACATAAATTCTCTTGAATTTTAATTATCACATGAAATTTATAAAAAAATATGAATTTTATTCATTTGATAATATATCATAAAAAGTACTTTTCCTGTTTTTTAAACTTTTCCATCTAGATATTTTATATTTACTTTCCAAATTTTTAATTTTACACTAAGAGATGTAATCTTTCTTTTTATCTTTTTAACTATAGATAAAGTCCAATGAAATGGCTGAGAATAAATCTGCACCAGAACCAGAAATGAAAGGATGGTTATACAAGTGGACAAATTATTTAAAAGGTTATCAAAAGAGATGGTTTGTCCTCTATAATGGCCTTTTATCATACTATAGGTAAGTTTCTACCATTGATTCCTAATATTTGATGCATACTTTTGTAATAAACATTCCTTAATAATTTTTAATTATGATTTTAAACTTCAACAATTAAATTTAAATTAAATGTATTATATGTATTGAAATATTAATGTGCTCTCTGCCTTTAAGCATAAATGGTGATGGAAAGTAATTTATTGTAGGATCATTCTATAGTTTTGTTTTAATTAAGTTTAATGGAGAGATGGAATCATTTACACAGGGAAACTCAAATTCAGCATACTATGTTTCTATTGCAAATGAGTTTTAAAAACTTATTTTTTTAAAAAGTATTTTACAAATTTGTTATTGCTATTTTTTGTTTCTGTTTCAAATATTCTAAGTTGTAATAAAACTGTTAATTTTTTTCAAAAAATGGAATTAGGTTTTATAAATAATGATTTAGTTAAAGACAAGATACATTAAAATGAAAATGATCTTGATGAAGTTTCAACTCTGAATATTGTAGGTTTAGACATTTAAAATTAAATCTAGCACAATTTATTTACTTCAAAATAATTTAGAGAGAGAACGAAGATTGAGAATAAATGGTTGATGAAATTTTTTTTAATAAATATTAGTAGAGTATTATTGAAGAAACATTTATAGAATTGAATGAATATTAGAAAGTTATTTTATTTATAAGTATGTATTATTTAATTTTCTTAGGATTTAACCTTCTGAAGATAAATTTCATCATTGATGTAATATTTTTTTCTTATAATAATAGAAAATTTTGTGTATTTTGAACTTTTCAGTTACTTTATTGTTCATTAAAGAAAATTATTGATCTATTTTATTTTTTATAGTCTTCTAATTTCCTATTTAAATGGTTAACTAATATTTCTCATTTACCTTTCTTGATGGAGGTATAATTTTTTAACAATTTTAAAAGGTATACTTTTCTCAATTCAAATATACAATTTTTATTAATGAAATTGATTTGTTATTTGATTATTTTTTAATCAATATCATAAAAGTTATTATTTTTTTACTTTAAATCTGATTAATTTTTTGGGGGAGGGGCTGATACAATTAATCAATTCACAACCTAAGTAATTTTACATATATTTTACTTCCTTCTTTATTATAGTCATTGCATTAATAATTGTTTATTAAATGTTGTTTTGGATGTAATATCTTAAAAAGAGGAATACATTTTTTTAACTGATGTGTATTCCTTTGTTTTTTATGGTTTTTTGTAGCTTTTTCATTGTTATTCAAATTAAAAATGTCACATCTCTAATTTCTAGAATGTTAAGGGATTGTTAATGGAATACTAATGATGATGGTGCATTGTATTTGAATGTGATAATAAAATTTACTTCTTAAACATTTAAAATAACAAGAAATATTAATTTACTAGCCTTAAAATGTTCTGTTTATTAATTGAGAGGTGGATTATAAACTGCTTTGTTCATCACAATATCTCTTATATCTTGAATATACTGTTAACTTTGAAACTAAAACATTCAGTAGTGAGGTTAGTGTATTGAAATTATTATTTTTTAATATGAGGAAAATAGCTGTATCCTTTTGAATGGAAATGTTATATCATGATATAATACTGCAATTAAGATTATTGATCTTAATTAACAGATGTTAAATTTTAGCCTCATGAAAATTCTTTTTAATTTTTTTGTAGAAACCCTGCAGAAGTTGCTCATACATGTCGTGGTACCATAAATTTAGTAAGTGCAGTTATACATACTGTGGATTCTAATAACTTTGTGATTTCTAATGGAGGAACTCAAACATTCCATTTGAAGGCATCAAATGAAATTGAACGACAGCGCTGGGTTACAGCTTTAGAACTTGCAAAAGCAAGGGCCATTCGAATGACCGAATCAGGTATGTATGTTTCTTGGTAAAATTCATGTCTTGGTTCAGACAGTGAATTTTTTATTCGTAAGAGATTTTTGTGGGTTTAATTTTAGTTGTTCAATTATTGAACATCAAGCTATGCTATGAATCAAAGAATGTTTGCTATGAATTGCATTAATTGTATGCTATGAATCAAAGAATTATGAAAATTAATAGCACAATCAGACACTGTTTCTAAACCTATCACATGTTTAGTATAATACAAAATTGTATTAATTGGCGAGAGAAATTTTTTATGTGCTTTGTCTATAAGGAAGCTGCAACTTTTATTATTTGAAAATGCTTATGTCATTGATAGAAGCATAAGTAGACAATTGCAGAGTGTATTGAATTTTCAATATATTTTCTTTATGCATTTTTTACTGTGTACTTTCATTGCTATTCTTCATTTTGATGTAAAAATCATGTTTTTTTATTAATTTGTGAACATTTTCAAATTTAGTTTATAAAATTTTTTTAAAAAAATCATGTAGAGTTTAAATCTTATGACTGTTTTTTTTTTTTTTTTTTTTTTTTTTTTTTTGTACGTTTTATGTCATGATGAATAGTATTTAGTTAAGTTACAGAATTAACAATCTTGGCATATGAGGGTCATTTGATAAGACAGAGCAGAATCAGAGAGATGGCACCACTGCACTGAAATTAGCACTCTCACATTTATCTCTCACAGTGGGGCACGTACCCTCTCCCCCCCCCCCCCCCCCAACTTAACCGGTTATAAATTAAAACGTTAATAGAAGTTAGTTGAAATCGAAAAATTGTAGAAATCTTTTAAGAAAGTTGGTTTTTTCCCGCTATTTCAAACTGTGAAACTGAAGATTCTGATTATGTCTTTAGCCTGAACATAGTTTTTAACAATGATATGATCCATAACAAAAAATCAATGCTATATTTTTTTTCGCATTTTATTTATACTATATTTATTTTTCTCTTATAACTTTTGAATACTATTCAAACATTAAGTCTATTGTTATTCAATTTAAAAAAAATCATATTTCATATTGTAAGGACCGCCCGACAGTCATTGTGCGGAGGAGGGCCCTAACTGAATTTTAGTTGTTCCCCCCCCCTCCCCCCCCCCCCCCAAAAAAAAAAGAAAAGAAAAGTTAGAAGCATGCTTTGCGTATGTCTAGGGCACTCAGGAAGTTGACAGATGCACTCTCACCAAACTTTGTCTGACTCTTTTTTTGAGTCCAATCTTGTAGACTTCTTTAATTTTTAAGTGCATATAATGAATTGGTGATTTATAATTAATTACACCATGAGGGGATAGTGTGGCAAATCTGTCTTTCTATGCCAACTCATCTGCTTTCTCATTCCCCAGAATACCACAATGAAATGGATCTATTGAAACACAATTCTTCATGTCGAGGAAACTTGAATACATCACAACCAGCCCAAAACAAAATAGTCAGAACAGTTGGTTGAAGCAAGTGAACATGCACCAAAGAAAGGGGAATTGTTCCATCAGCAGGAAAGGTTATAGCCACTGTTTTTTGGGACATCCATAGTATAATCTGTATTAACTAACTTTAAAAATGTGAAACAATCTCTGGGGAGTATTATACATCTTTACTGGGTCATGTAAATTAAGACATGAAAGTTATATTTAGTGAGAAAAAAAAGTTCTTTTTCATCATGATAGTGCTCCAGCTCATTCATCTGTGATTGCAGCAGGAGAACTTTTAGAATTGTTTTCTAACCCTCTGTATTCTTCAGAATTAACCCCTAGACTTAATACTTTTCCCCAAGTATGAAAAAATGTCTTGTAGGGCCGAAATGGGCATCAGATTCTGAAGTGATAAGTGAAACAACACTTATTTTGCGAAAGTGGGCAAGTCTTATTTTATGGAAGGGGTGAAAAAATTTTTTAAGTCATTGGACCAATTGTATTGATATAAAGGGGGATAAAGTAGAAAAAAATTCAAGAAAAACTTATTTTTAAAAAAGTTTTCATAGTTCTGCACAGATTCATGAAATGACCCACTTAGAAGCTGTTACGAATTCAGCTACCTGAATGATGTAAAAAAGTCTCTTCATAGAACTGAACTCTTTATCAAGAAATTAAAAAAACCTTGTTAAAATTTTCTTAAAAAATTAGAAAATTTTTACCCCAATTGAAAAGGGCTGTGTGTATATCAGTATGACAGAAATTCAGATTAATTCTGAAATAAATCTGTCTCATAACTGTTTGTTCACAGGGAAAAATAAAATAATTGTATGAGGTTGAAAATTTTCTCAAAGAACAGTATCTGTCTAGCACATTATTGAATTTAGACGTTGTGGTAAATTTTGCTTTATAAGCAGTTTTCTACTGCTTTCATATGAATAAGAAAATTATATTTGCCATATACATACAACAACAAACAAACAAAAAACAAATTTTAAATTTAAACATCTCTAATTCTCTGTTGTAGATAAATACACATTGAATGAGCATTTTAATGGTTCATTTCATGGGGAGATAATCTAGAAACTACTTTAAATTGTTATAATAATCCATATTGCCATTTTGAATTAAAATAAAAATCAGAAAGTCTACAATATACTCTTCATTCCAGTGGAATTGCCAGAATGTAATGTAAAGTATTTTGAGGAACATTTAAATTAATGTGGCATGTAAAGTTGTATGAACAAAAGCTAAAGTTTTTTTAATAAGAAAATAAATTTATGATAAACATCATAGCATAATTTTCTAATAGGAATAAAAACCAAACTTGAAATTAAAGTAACCAGCATGTGAAGCAATTTAAATAAGTAATTTAAATTAAGTAATAAAAGTGGTATTAAATAATTTTTTGCAGTAAAATACTGTACAGCTAAAACTGTTCAAACTGCATTCTAAGGTTTGTTTTAAACAGACTGCTGTAAGAAAGATAGAATTGGAGGATTATCCTGTTCTTGCTGCCAGAATGATTTGGAGGAATTGAAATTCTGTCCGAAAGTTAATGAAACAGAATTTCCTTTGACAGCTTCCTTTCACAAAAAATATTTGTTTACATTTTGAGGCTATGTTTACAGATATCATATATTTAATGAAAGCAGCTAGATAACTATTAGTATAAATGCATATTTAGAGATTTTGTTTACTTGTGTATGAAATGGTATTTTATGGTTTGGTGCCAGTGGATATATATTTTAGACATCTTAGAATTTTTTTTTTATTACTTTACTTATATTTTAAAAATTATGTTTTTGACATATATTTTCAAATTAATAGGTAATGAATATTTTTTCTTTTAATATTTTAGATGAAGATGAAGACTTCAATATGCTTCCTGCTCAGTCTGATAAAAATGAACTTCAGTCAATTCTGAAGACACTCAATGCCAAGTTAGAAGATTTAAGTACATGTAATGACCTCATCTTAAAGCATGGCACTGCTCTTCAACGTTCTTTATCAGAACTGGAAAGTCTAGAAACTGTTCCTGATGCTGTCAATAAAATCAAAAGTGTAAATGAGAGGGCGACCCTTTTTCGCATTACTTCAAATGCTATGATAAATGTAAGTATGGAATATTACAGTTGTTTTAATAATTCTATGAATTGCAGAAATGTCATTTCCAGTGAAGCTTTCGTGATAATCTGAATTAGGCATAGGAGTTATAAGGCTCTAAATTAACATTTTTTTTGCATTAAAAACTATTGCTGTCAGTGCAGAAGCAGTTTTTAAATGCTTTAGCAAAATACCTGAAGTTTGTGAAAGAATGGATATTACGATACCCAACATTGTGCTCTTTGTTCAGCTTTTTTATTTTTTTATTATGACAGTTTTTGAGTTTAGGATGTCACAGACATTATTCTGTATATGTCAAAATCAGTAGTTAGACATTGATGTCCTTTACTGGTAGTCACAAATATTTTTTTAATATTATTTTGTGATCAAGTGGTTAAATGTGAACATAGTAGTTTTTACTAATAGCATTATTAATTCATGTTTGTCATGGTTGAACACAACTTCGGTACAATTTTATGCTTATGATCTATCAGAAAGAGTCATGTTTTTTGTGAATACTATAGTGTATTTCTGTAGCAAATGACTTACTTTATCAGAGAAAGAGGCGATGCTAAATACATGTTGAGTCGTAATCTACATGTTAAAATCTTAAATTTCCATTTGGACCAAGTTTCTGGAGCAATAACTAAAAATTGAATTTCATGAAATGTATTTCCTCTAATTCTTCATCCATATAAATTCATCTATTATAAATTAAAATAAAATTTTCTACCTTGCTGCTTAAAAAACTTCGGGCAATTTCATATATTATCTTGAAAATCATAGTGAAATGTTATCCTAGTATGGGATTTAAATGATTTTATTAATAATTTAATTATGCAAAGAAAAGCCCTGTATTTATAGATTGTTCTATGAAACGTATTTATGCGGAATTTTATTTTTCAAATGAAATTTTAACATTATTTATCTATAATTATTCTATACTTTATTAATTTAATTCAATCTGTGTACCAAAAGATTACTCAAGTGTTCCCAAAGTTAACCAACCAACTAGCATCATGATACAGATAGGCATGCTTGTGCTGCTCTTTGAAAGAGGTGCACTGAAGTCATATCAAACAAACAACTTTTGCAAAGTTGGGGTAAACTTAACCTGAACTGTAATGTTGAGTAATTTTGAACTACATACCTAAAAAAAGTGATGTTTATTGAGGCATACAGAGGCTAAAATTCAACTTCAATCTTTGACACAATGAAATATAAATTACGTATTCATTATTTTACTAAACTTACATAATTGATCATTGTTTTTGTATTGCTTATTCTTAACAAATTTTCCTTATACTCACAATATATCCCGCACAACACACCGATCTCTATTAGACATCTATAATACCTCACCTCATAAAAACGCGTACTTCTATAAGACGTCAAAAAATATCTACATCACGTGGAATGGAGCTCTATAGGAGCTCCGAGGTGTGCTCTCTTTGAGATCCATAAGACGTCTACGATATCTAAGCGGCGCTCTATAGGACGTCTATAAGAGCGAAAATTTCGATGTGGAGGGTACGCGATTTAGATATTTTAGACCTCTAAAGGACGTACTATTCCCCTCCAAAATATTATATTTTGGATCTTAATTTCTTAATAATAAATTAAGCTTAATTTATTTCGAACAATTTGCATTCTAATAGGAAATTTCTATGCAAAAATAATTGCTACAGAGATTCTAAAACTAAAAGTAAATTTATGGAAGTATAACAAAAGAGTATAAAAATAATAGTTGTAAATGTATTATTATTTATTAAGTAATAATATTAATAAGTAATAATACATTAAGCTTAATTTATTTTGAACAATTTGCATTCTAATAGGATATTTTTATGCAAAAATAATTGCTACAGAGGTTCTAAAAGTAAAAGTAAATTTATGGAAGTAGAGTATAAAAATAATAGTGTCTATTATTTTGATACTGTTTGTTATACTTCCATAAATTTACTTTTAGTTTTAGAATCTCTGTAGCAATTATTTTTGCATAAGAATGTCCTATTAGAATGCAAATTGTTTAAAATAAATTAAGCTTAATGTATTATTACTTATTAATTATTATTACTTAATAAATAATAATACATTTACAACTATTATTTTTATACACATTTGTTATACTTCCATAAATTTACTTTTAGTTTTAGAATCTCTGTAGCAATTATTTTTGCATGAAAATGTCCTATTAGAATGCAAATTGTTCGAAATATATTAAGCTCAATTCATTTTTCTAAATTTATTAAGAAATTTAGGTCCAAAATACAATGTAAATATTAATATTTACCACTACTTTTGATGTTATTACGATGACAATTGTCATACATTATAACTGCCAAAAATAGTGATATATATTACTTAAATAATAACATTATTACTAATGTTTAATGTAAAAATATTTAAAAATAATTATAATATTAAATATTATAATAATAAAACTAATATTTTTACATTAAAACTTGGTATTAATGCATTCTGAAATTTAAGAAAAAAAGAAAATTAACCAAAATGCTAATTTTTCAATTGAAAAACTAAACTATTATAAGTGCATATATAATTTTTTTAATGTAATTTTTCTAATTAATAAATATACATTTCACAATTAAAACATAAATTGAATATTGAATTACCTTTTAAATTTGCTTGAAAACAAGTTTCTTCCTTTTTAATAGCTATTGTGATTAAGACTTATTTATTCGTCATTGGTTTTTGACAGTTTAAACCAGTTTTTGATGCTTGTAATGTCAAAAACCCAACCCAGCAACAGTATACTGGTTGAATATATAGATATCTCATATCTCTTTCTTTTTTCAGCCATCATTACTTATAAAAGTAACTTAGTAGGACATAATAAATTAAGTTTCAAAAAGTATATCTATGAAAATCATAATTTATTTTTATAAAAACTTTTCTGCTTCAGTTGGATTTTCATTAAAAATATCTTCTTCAATAATTAATCCAGAATTGTTTGTGTTCACATTCTTTAACATAAATATATTTTTAATACTGCAACAAAGAAAGAAAGAAAAAATGTTTTAATAAAAGGCTTTATTGAATACAAAATCATAAAATTTCCCCAACACAATTTTCTTTTTGTTTTGAACTCCTAGCATTGGCATGCCTTAACCAGTCTTTGACGAAGGTTTCAATTTTTGAGTCAGTCACCTGCTTGTACAATGGATTTCTCCTAGCTGCACCTAGAAGTACAATAAATAAATTTTTAATTCGTTAGAAAATATCACTAGGTTTACCTTAATATCATTAACATTTTGCGAGATGGGTTTTAACTTAATGCATACTCGTAATATGCACACATTTAATATAACTAAAATATTACATACACACACACACACACACACACACACACATATATATATATATATATATATATATAATATTAATCTAAAAATGAAACATAATTTTAGGTATAAATAAATATAGCAAACTCAAAAGATGAAAACGATTTAAATTCTAAATAGACATATTAATGAAATAATAAAGAAAAAATTTGAATAATTGCTTACTAAATATAAGATGAGAAATTTTTAAGTTGCAGAAAGCTTTTTCTTTTGTGCCACTAGTCTGAGTAATTACTTCATACTAAAAAAAAAAAAATTTAAACTTAGAATATAAATATGAATTCATAAAACATACACAATATATTTACTAGAATATATTTCATAACATTCAAAATCTTGTCTATTAAAATGAACAATTGATGTTAATTCTATACCATAAACTTTTTCTATGAACTCGAATAGGAAAATATTGCTGATCTACAATTTCACTGTTATTTCAGTAAATTTCTCTTCAGGCAATCTTTTAATTTTGTGAGTGTATATTCTATATTAAGTCTGCTCTAAAATATTTATCTTACTGAAGAGTAATAATAAAATTATATACTATCCAACAGTTCTTTGGTGTCATTATTGTGTAGCTCCTGCTCAAGGAGCTACACAATATAGTACAGTTATTACAGTTATTATAGTAGTACAGTTATTATAGTTTTCCTGTGGTTCAACAGTTACTGTTGGGAAAAAATGCAACATAGAACGACATTTCACAACAGTTCATAAAAAATATGATACTGAATATCCTCCTAACAGCAATTTAAGAAAATGTAAATTGAAAGAAATGAAAACCGCATTAATTGCCCAACAATCGTTGTTTACCAGGCCCGTGAATAAAGCTGCTACTATTGCATCGTTTAAGATTGCACATATACTTGCAATGCACAAAAAACCTTTAATGGATGGTAACATAATTAAAGAATTAATGCTTGCTGCATCAGAGATATTATTTCAAGAATTTAAAAATAAGAATGAAATTATGTTAGCTATCCAGGAAGTTCAATTATCCAGAAATTCAGTAACTTGTAGAATAGAAGAAATATCTGTGAATATCAGAGAACAATTAAAAGAGGATTTACAAAAATGTGTTTTTCTAAGTTTACAGTGTGGTGAATCAACAGATATCTGTAATGTAGCACAAATAAATATTTTTATAAGGATGGTTTTCAAAGATTGCTCAGCAAAGGAAGATATACCGTCAGTTTTGCCACTAAAAGGGAATACACGTGGGTACGATATATACCAAGCTATTAAAAATCATATTACAAAAATTATTCTTCCGCTTCAATTAATACTTTAATGTTACATTGTGAAATAAGGTGGCTTATTAAGGGAAAATTCTTGGAACAATTTTTAGAGCTTCTTCCAGAGATAAAACAGTTTGTAGAGTCTAAATCAAAGCAAACAAATCATGAATAATGCATTAATGTAATTGAAAATATAATGATAATAAGTAAACTAAAATATAAATTATACAACCAGGACCTGCCACTAACAACACAATATATTTACTAGAATATATTTTGTAACATTCAAACACTTGTCTATTAAAATGAACAATTAATGCAAATAAAGGAAGTCGATATAAACTTGTTGAGCAAGGATATCCACAATATTCCGATGTGATTATAGATCCAAATGAAGCATTCAGGTGCACTCGGTAACAAAGAACACAGCAGTTTTAGTTTGTTCATCATGGCGCTTTTGGACGGTGCTGGTCTAAAAGAGCTCCATAAGATGTCTATATCAGTATCTTTTATAGACGTCGACCATAGAGACTTCATCTATTAGAGATCGAAACTTGGAGGACTTATAGATGTATATAATACGTCTTAGATCTCTAATAGACGTCGAAGTGAAGTACGACTATTAGACATCTATTTTTTACTCTTATAGAGCTCTATAGTACGTCCTGGATGTCATGGATGAATTTCGAGCTCTAATAGACGACCATTAGCTCTGTGTGGTTGTGTGGGATAAGTTTTGAAATATCACATAGTTTCAATTAGTTAAAGATGTTATTTTGGCAAATATTTTCCTATTGAGAATGCCATTCATTGATACATATTGTAAAAAAAATGTGATGGTGTAATTTTTAGATGTGATACCATTTTCATATTTTGTAAAACTAAAGACCCACCTAATTACCTCTGAAACTAATCAAACTCTTGTCTAAATTGCTGCTAAGCTGTGTTTTCCCATAATGCTGACTTATAAATAAAATTCATAATCTTTCTAAATGCTTTTGCTTATGTAAAACTGAAATCAATAATGTCTAGCAACTTTTTTTATGCAAATATCTGGCAGCTTCAAATACATATTTATCAATTATTAATTGTGATTAAAGACAACAGTAAATTCCGTAAATGAAAATAACATGTTACATAAAACTATATGTATCCAACAGCTAACCTGCGCCATTATTAGAATTTTTTCCCCTTAAATTTTATATAATGATAAAGATGGCTCAAAACTTGCAATGATCAGCTGCCAGTTATATATCAAATCATTGATCTTTTTATCTACATTACCAGTTATGCAGTCCTAGTGATATGGCAAAGTTGTATATGACATGACTATACAAATGTGTAATTATACATATTGCACGTTGTTAGTTATCAACTATAAATGAATATCCTTGAGGAAGTAAAAGATATGTTCACATATAAAGCTTATAAGCCATGTACATTACAGACATATAATATTTTCTTTTGGGAGTTGTAAATAGACATGAAATGTCGATAAAGGAATTTATTTGCTTTTAAATTTAAAATTAAATCTGCAGATCTGTATAAAAATGAAAGAAAATTGTTAAAATATGTGACTGTGATATTTGATTTACATAATTGCTTGGACAGAGTACATATTGTGTTAGTGATATGTTGTCTGATGTATTAAAAATGATAAATAAATTAACATATTTATTAATTTATTTCTGGTACAATTTTATTAATAGTATGAAAGGTATATAAAATTAAAGGGAGAAGTCATTTTGTTACTTGAGCTCATGTAATATGACAGATTTACACATTCTGTTATTGTAATTTACTTATTTAGTTCCTATTTTATATTACCTAACAAACAATAATAACATTTTGAAATTTATGTGACAGGTTTCATTATACTTTTATAGGCATGTCAAGACTATATGCAATTAGCTCAAAGTCAAGGACGTAAGTGGCAAAAAATGCTTCAACATGAACATGAGCAACGCTTACGATTAGAAGAAATGGTTGAACAGTTAGCAAAACAGCATTCTCATTTAGAGAGAGCAGCTAAAGAGGCATCTTCTAATTCACCAGGTAGGAAATAAAATATGTATTAGCTTTATCTCTATCATAAGATAAATTAAAATGAGAGAAATTTGAAAGAGCATGTTCTGCAGAAAGAATCACATTTTTCTTGAGTAAATGAGATTCTTTAAAAGTTCAGAAAAGTGATAGAAAAGTTCTAAAATATCCCTAAAAAAACGTGTATAGAACATGTTTCTAGCATCTATGAAATGTCTTGAAAATAGCCAATTTGTTTCAGAAATTATTTTATCAAATATTGTCTACTACTTTTAAGTTAATGATAATTTCTTCAAATCAATTAAAAATATGTTTCCATAATAAAGAATATTTTTCAGTTGTTCATGACTCTGTACAGAATCTGGAATCCTAAATCATTTCCATTCAACATAATCATTAAGTTATAAAAATGATTTTTAAAATATTCAATTTTAATTCATTTGTAACTAAAGTTTCATTTATCAAGAAACTAGTTATATTTTCTTCATTTGTAGTACATCAATATTAAAGAATTGCATTTTAAATGTTATGGCTAGAAGGTGTTAAATTTGCTGACAATGATGCTTCATTTTTATGAGTTAATTTTTAAGATAACTGTTTTAAGTGTGTTGGTCCTTATATGATTTAATCTATTATTGTGAAAACGAAGGTGTAGGGATTAACAATCCTTAACTTGGTGCCTAATATTTTTCTCTGTAGTGTTTAAAAACCTTAAAATGTTTTTTAATTTTGGGGGAGAAAGGGAATGGAAAAATGGAAAGCAGAAAAAATTGAGAAAGGTTTCCCTAATTTAACAGATATAAATTGGCATTTCGTTATGATAATACAGTGAAATATCAATAAGTGATAACTATCATTTCGGGTAGTTTGTTAATAGAAATTTGTACAATTTTATTTTAATGTGGAGTATTGGAAACAATTTATTCACACACTACGCCATCAAAATAATAAGTAACAAATGTATAACAGTAGAACAAATCTCTGAAAAATGGAAGTTGCAAGTTAGCACAAATCAAAAACTGATGTATATAACTTTTTTTTCTTTCACAAAAGCTTTTTTATCCACTCCTTTTTCTCCTTTGAAATTTAAATGTGTAAACTTGACTGAAAAATATTTTTGGTGCTGAGTTGGAAGTTTATCTGTCATCTATTTCGCATTAATTATTAAGAACACATAAGGGACATAACACTTTGCAAAAGTTATCTAAAAAATTATTGCCCTATGTGATTGAAATACCATAATTCTCTTTAGATCAAGCCTAAAGATTCAATTGTTTGAAAGTATTTAGCTATTGGGGAATGTTTCAAGGAGCATTAAGATAGTACAGGAGAATGATATTTTAAGCAAAAACTTAAAATAAATGTTTTGCTATGCAATGGCATTGAAAAAGGCAAAATTTTAAAATGTAGTTAAATTGTTAATTTTAACCTAAAATATTTAATGACTATTTTAAAATTTTCTGCTTTATGACATTTTAAACTACCAAAAAGAATATTTTTAGAGTGAAAATTAGTAAATGAATTTATTATATATATATACAGGGCTAGATTTGAGGCGGAACATGCCAGAACGGCATTCTGGTACCTCTCTTTAGGTACCTCTCTTTATCAATAATTTGGAATACCTCTCCCCCCCCCGGGAAGGTTACCGTTCCGGAACCTCTTTCTAGAAATCGAGCACTGTATATATATATATATATATATATATATATATATATATATATATATATATATATATATATATATATATATATTGCTCAGAAATATTGATAATAGAATAAAATTATCTCATTGTCATATCTGAAACTCTTATCTTGAGAAATGTTTAGTTACAGTTGCTAGAACTGAGATATCATCATTTGCTGGGTGAATTGCTTCCTACAAAAAATGACTGAAATTGTTGCAAATTGGTCCGTTGCATAATGATGTGATACTGAAAATAGTAAACTTGATCTGCTTTGGGATATGTATAATTTATGTTTTTTCTGTTGAGCTGCTCAAAGTGCTATTTTCCCTATAGAAAACTGAAAATCCAGGTCAGCATTTACAGAATTAAGAAAGATTTGATGATTAGAAAAGCCCTTGAGACGGGAATATAAAACTTTCTATCCTGGGTAAAGTAAAGCACACTTCAGAGACTTATTTGCTTTACAAATATTTAATTAATGTTCATTTTTATCTCTTTTAAGATAGTTTTATAACTGCACTTTTTTAATTTCCCTTCTAAAACTTTTCTTGCATAGTTTGTGGCCTATACATTTGTTTTCTTCTTTCACGTAACTGGTTCTTGTCCTAGGATCTGTAGATTTTTTAATGATAATTTGCTGTATTGAGCTGTGGATGTGTGCTTTGAGGGGTATTCAATTTATTTGATTCAAACCCAATGTATTAATATGTTATACTCTACAGAAGTATCTGTGTACATTTTTGTGTGTTTCAACTGGACTTCAAAGCAGTTAGTTATGAGATCTTGTATAGTGTCAACTGCTACAGTAATTGTCAAAGCATGGTGTTAATCAGCTAAAATATGGAACTGTAAATTTCTCATTTTGGTTTTAAGCAGGAAAATAAACCACCAAAAGTTCAAAGTAAAAAGCCAGTGGTTGATCTACTTATTTTAGCTGTACAATCTTTTTCTCTGTCAAATCTTGGCTTTAGAAAACTGGGTTCAATTCTTCAATTTTATAAAGCTTGAAAAGGGTCCTATGCTTTAGTGTTTGGCTACTTGTTTTGCCATTAGCAAATATGAACATTTAAAGCAGCCCCCCCCCATTTTTTTTTACCAAGCTTAATTCAAAGCTTTTCCACTTTATTTATCATGTGTGTTGAGAGAGACAAAGGAAGAGGAGAGTCATTGATCAGTGTACCTGATTATCAGTGTTCAGAAATAGGAAATCTTCAGCTTATTTGTACAGAATTAAGAGCTGTTGTTGGCTGGGTTTAAATTCATTGTCAATAGATATATACTCTTAAAGGTGTTAATTGTAACAAAGTTTTTTTAAAAATTTATTGCTCAATGAATATTAACTCAAGTAGTTATCATTAGTATTGATTTTTAAGTTCAGGATTTGAGTCTTAGATATCTGCAGCTTCATAGAGGGTTACTAGTGGTTTTCATAGCTGCTGTATTTCTTGATTGAAAGTTCTCATTGATAGCAGCCAGTAGTGTCACATATCCGATGTGTGTGGGTTGCTGATGTAAAATTACATATTAGCAATTTAAACATATATTAGTTTTAAGATCATTTAGTTCCATAGTGTTATAGTTTTTATTTTTGTTCTTTATCTGTTTTGTTTTGACAGGATTATATGATGTATGTAATATAACTATTTTATATTACATACATTGTCTTCACTATTAATGCTATTTTAGACATAATTCAGTTCTACTCTCTGGACTTTAGTGATATATTTCTATACATGGTATAGTTCTGATACAGTTATGAAATACAGATTCGAGCAGTTTTTAGGAGCATCATCTAGACCTCTTTTCCTTTTTCAGTGTCAGTGACAACACCTTATTGGAAAATTTAATAACATTGTCTATGCATACTCGATTACTACTAGGGTTCTAAATTTCCTCTAGAGTTTCACCTTTAGGTGCAACTGATTATTGTTTTAAGGTTCTGCTTTGAATGAATTTCTGATCTTAAAATCTTATGTTAAGTTAAAGAGCTTTTATTGGTATATCTGTAGGTATCAATTTAAATATTTTTTAATTCTAATTTTAGCTTATGAAAGTATATGTTTGAATGCAAAGTGTAAGCTTCTCAAGTAGAAAAAGAGATGTTTTTAAAATTTAATTGAAGCATTTAGTCTTAGTTCAAAAGGCTCTACTAATAAAAATTTCTTAAATTGAAAAAAACTTCATAGTTCTTAAAAAAGCTATTTTCAAAACTAAAAATAGAATCAAACAGTTACTCTAATTTTCTCATTATTAAAATACCATTATCAGAATTCCTTATCTCTGTGGACTTTTTAAAAAAGCTGGCATGACTCTCGTGTACCGTTTAACATTTTTCACATAAAAAATATATTAAATACAGTGGAACCGTGATATATCGAACCTCAAAGGGAATGAGAAAACTTTGAATTATCAAGGACTTCAATATACCAAGGTTCGATTTATAGTGTTCAAGGCAGGTTCAGGGGGAATGGAAAAACTTCAATTTATCAAGGAATTCGATTATATCGAGGTTCTACTGTAGATATTATTCTCTGTAAGATTATTTACTGTTAGTTATGTTTTGTCTAATTTCATTTGTCTCACTGTTTCAAACGCAAAATTATTTTAAACTGGTTTCTAATTTTATACAGGCCTGGTAATTTTAAAATGGGGCATGCATAGTGAAAATGTGCCTTTAAATAACATAAATGTTTGTGGCATCCTACAACTTGCATTGAATTGAGTAAGTTTAATAGTTATGAAAAATCTGAAAAAATACTAAACTATATACAAATAAATCAGAAACTTAGGGAAAGCTTCAAAAATTAAATTTTATAAGTGCAACATTTGAGTGTTTTTTTTTTTTTTTTTTTTTTTTTTTTTTTTTTTCATTAATTTGTATTGACATAAATACAGGTATAGTTCAAACACTGCAGTTTTCTATTTTATTCTATTATGTGTAGGAGATAATATTTTTTATTGTTCTTAGAATTTGAACATTCTAACACAAAGAGCATAGATCATATTGCAAATAATCTGGTGATTAGTGTTTGATATCATTTGAGATATTTCCTTCTCGTTAAAATATCAGATAAACAAATTTTTGAAATGACCTTCCTTTTTCATCTTATTTTTCTGAAGTTGGCTGGTTGGAATATGCTGTTATATAATTTAATTGTTGGGATTTTATATTTTATTTCATTGCCTACAGCGAACCACTTTTGGGGTTACCTACTTTTCATAGTTTGTGAAAAAAGTCAAGCTAATTTCAGGATTTCATTGAAATAAAGATTTCTTTTGAGATTTTATTAAATATTTCAATGTATTTGTGTTATTGATAGTTTTAGAATCAGAAGCAGTTCTTCATTGTTTTAAGCAGTAATCAGAGCTCACCCTTGTTCCTGCTATCTACAGAAGGTCGTTCGCACTTTTTTAAAGATTTTGATAGTTAAGTTTTATGTATAAATGCCATATTTTTTTGCGGCAATTTGCTTATATGTGATAGCCATGGTTCTTGACAATAGGTGTAGCTCGAATTATCCATGAAAGTAAACTTTTTCTTAGTACTGTCATATCAATTTTACCCCATTCCTCTTACACTGTTTTCCAAATTCCTTTCAGTGTTCTTAGATGTCATTTTCCTAAGGCTTGTTTTAATATACCAAAAGTGCAAAAGTTCTTTGGAGAAGCATCAGGTGATTTTACAGGCATTTCATTAAATGGGGTACACTTTATTCCTGTTTCTGATTATTTTTCTTTACTAAATAAGTGGCAGCTGATTTAGACATGTGACCACAGGCTTTGTCCATATGAAGCTCAACTTTATCAATGTCCGCTCCATATGAGGCTGGAATTCCTTCTTTAAAAATTGGTTCAAAAATATTTTGCTGATAGAGAGGTAGAGTGAATTAATTTTTGCTTCACTTGAGACTTTTTTAATTTTTAATTTGCCATTGTAATACAATCCTGCAACTGTCATGTATCCCTTTGGGAACTTTTCTATACACTGACAAAGCCATTTCATACGGTCATTCCCATCAGTTGAGCAATAGAATATTGATCTTTTTTTATTACAGTCACTTAAATACACTCATGCCTCATTGAGTGTTACCACAAATTTACATTTTTCAGCAGCTAGGTGCTTTTCATATAATTTTCCTCAATTTATTTTTCTTTCAGCGATATGCTTTGGCAAAAGCAGATGAACTTTAGGTTTAAACATCTTTTTTAGCTTGAAATTTTTTGAATGATTTTACTTACACTGCCTTTAAGCTATGTATAAATTTTAGGAGTCATTTTCAAAATAAATCTTTTATTTTACATTCCAGTCAAAACAAAACCGTAGCAGATGATTATTCTGAAGTTGCTAAATTTCTATCTCAAAATGCAAACAACAAATATAAATTGCAAAATTGTTTTACAAAGTGTGAATGATCTTCTCTATAATTGCTTAGGTAAATATCTGAATACCCATTGTTGTGACAGAATCAACAGTTAGTTTTCCTGAATTCCTTTTTAATTTTTACAAACCTCATTGGAAACAAGACCTGTTCATGTTTGTATGCAGCTTGTGCTTTTATGAATGATTTTGTGCATTAAATTTTTTTTTTATTGTGCACATCATCTGTTCATTAAAATAGTATAGTATGTTGTTCCACACTATTTTTCTTCATCTGAGAATAAAGTTTGGACACTTCGCTTTCCATAAATTCCTGTCAATCTTGGTCTTGGAAATAACCATGGCTGTTTGAGAAAATGAGTGGGGTGATGTGAGAAAATTTATCTCCAAACTATGACTTAAATAATGATGTTAAAAAAAATTTTCAATTATTTATGGAGTATTAATTTTTACAACTTTTAAAGATTTGACAAAAAAAATTAAACCAGTCCAACTAAAATACATTAGTAAATCTTAGAAAATATTTAAATTTACTTAGTACAAATATGAAAATAATTTAGCCTTTGAAAATTATTTTCAAAGACAAAGATTATGCAAAGAAGGAAAAATACAACATGAATTAAATGAAACTTCCCAAAAGTGTTTAAAATATCTTTACACACAACAGAAATTTTTATAAGTTTTATGAGAAGTATTAATAAAAATTTGTGCAGGGATATAAAAGTTTTCTTTGTGCATTTATATGTTATTGTTGTAAATATTTTTGAATATGAGTTATTGCCTGAGATCTTTTTACTTGGCTTAGACCACATTTAGCGTCGTTTTACTAAATACAAAATAGTTTCGGCGTAAATTGAAGATTTCGTTTTCTGTTAACAGGTGCTAAAGGTCGTGAAATAAGATTTAAATGTCTGTAGTTTTAGGTAACTTTTTAAGACCCATGGCAAATCCGCTTTATTGATTTTTTTTCCCCTTCGCATTACACGTACGTGTAGCGTCAATTCATGAGGAGGCAAGTGCCCCTCCCTAATGACCATACTGCTGATGGTTATCTTTTGCTGGACTGATGAACCAAGAACTTAATCGTTGTATCCTCCATCGAATTCACCAACATTTCGCGCTGTCAAGAATTTAAAACCGTTAGATATTAAATGCATTACTGTAAGTGGAAAGAAAAAATTTAGTTTTCAGTTTCATTTGTATTTTTTGTAGCGGAACCAATCCAGGGGGGGAAAAATGAAAACGGAATGGTTCACTTCTCTGCGTAGAGCTGTTACGCAGCGAAGTAGAGCGTGGCACCTGAGTTTCACTAAAAACATAAGATTATTGATGTTAGGCGTCTGAACACGAGAATGGCTTCGATATCTCGCAAAATAATTAAAACTTTGTGGACAACTGCCCGTAGTGAAACGATAGTGTATTTGTGATAAATTTATTTTAATGGCGTCGAAAATATTTTTTTAGGTTTATTTGTGTATGGATAAAAATATATTCCTTTCGACTGAGATGAAAATGGTTTTTTGGTGTAATTTTTTGGAATCGTTTTGTAATGACAGATTTGGCTTTTGTACCCTAGGCTATAAACCTTTTGCTGATTGTGTGATACGGTTTGACTGACATTTTATTTTAAGCGCATGTACGGCTTACTAACATAATGAACGTAAAAAAATTCGGGATCGTGGAAGTATACTTTAAACACGCTTTAAACAAATATAAATTAAAAACATCATAACCAAATCAATAACCTAATACCAGGTTTCGACGTGATGTTGCTCTTAGGCCTCGAACACACGATACTGATTCAGTTTTATAATCGTTTCGGTGTCAACCGAAAGCTGTATTCATACGATTCGGATTTTCTTTTACTGTATATGGTTTTTCCGTCCGCACAGAACCCTTTTGTAATCATTCCAGTATAGTTCACTTTGCAGGATGGATGGACTTTCTTGTAATGTACTGGTACCGCCGTCGTCGAAGCAAAATAAAAAAAATTAATAGAACGTATTGGGTACATCCTATTGTGAGGGACAGATATTGTCTGGGATCTTTCCAAACGATTCATTTAAGAAGAGAGGAATCTAAATTTTTCATTTACTTCCGAATGACGATACATACATTTAATAATCGATTAAAAAGAGTGGAACAAAATTTGAGAAAGCATGATACAACTTCCAAAGAAATTAAAATTTCTGTCTCGATTTTCTCCATTGTGAAAAAGTACACTGCAAAAAACTAAAAAACAACTAACAATGACGTCATTCGACTGTAGCTAGATGGGCACTGATGTACGTTTCCTTCAAAACAACCGAATCGTGTGTACTGCCCTTCTCAATTCTGTACGCCAATGGCAACCAAAACGGCCTGGCGGCAGTTCCATCTATACCAGGGGTGTCAAACTCGCGGCCCGAGACTAACATTTTTGCGGCCCGGCCAATATATTGGCACACAATATATATTAAAATACGAATGCAGAATTATAATAAGATAGGAAGAATTCGCTAAATGTTTTCTTAATTATACTCTTTTTTTTTTTTTTTTTTTGCTATTATTAAACAAAATGCGCATATTTATGTTGAATATACTGTAATTAGGTAAATAAACATACGTTTGTATTAATATTGATTTTTTATGCGTCCCACCTATAGTTAAACCTTGTTTGTTTGGCCCAAGTTAGCCTTTGAGTTTGACACCCCTGATCTGTATGGTTTCGGTAGACAAAATCCAGTGTTGCCAACCTCTGCGAAGCGCCAAGCCCCCCTCCCCCAGCGCCATCTCGAAATCCCCCTGTTCGCCCTTAACACCAACTTGATATCACCCTAGACCTTCCTAAAAAAAATTCTGGTTTTAAATAGGCATCCTGTTTGAGAGATAAATTGAAATAAATAGGAAATACACTTACATAATGAAATGGAGGTTTATTTACATTTGACATATGTATGGAACTTATAATCTAATAAAAAAACGCGCCTCGATTGTGCGTTACTGTCGATATTTCTAATTTTAAATTTCGTCGACGTCAGGATAATTATCGAGTATTTCTTCAATGCCTCCCCCCCCCCCCACAAAATGCACCTAACACCCCTTTCCATCTAACTTGCCCCCCCAATTTTTTTTTATTTTTTTTTTTTTTTGGGGGGGGGGGGGGGGAACCCCAAGTTGGCAACACTGACAAAATCGAACGACACCTGCTACCGATTCGGTTGTTTCCCGTATACGATTTTTAGACCGCAACGTGTGAACGTACGAAACAAAATACATAGTTTACCGTAAACGAAACTATTATTAAACCGAATCCGTATCGTGTGTACGAGGCCTTAAACGTTACACGGGACCTCGTGGAACAGCATCGCGACGACAACTTCTTTGTGACCGTAGAAGTTTACTAAGACTCTTGAAATTTTACTGTAACGTTGCTGCGATAATTCATTTGCAGTGTACCAAGTCATTCTATGATTACTTCGTTGGGACCATAATCGGGATTGGTCATCGCTTAATCACATGCAATACAACTGTTGTAACAGCTGTGACTTCGTTACAATGTCATGTGTCGACGTCAACTCTGAGTGGCGTATTGTCTTGATTTCATTGCCACACACTTTGCAACGTTGTGATGTTCAATTGTGGTCACAGTGCTATTAGGATGCTTCTTATGATCTTCTGTACTTGATTACGATTTCCCTCCGCTTTTTACACAGAGTAATAATAACTTCAAATAAAAATGTGTTGTGCAAATGAACCTTAAATCTTCCATTTGTCCATTACAGTAATTGAGTTTAAAATTTTTTTCCTTGTTCCAGTCGATGCAACAAGATTGCTTTGTGCTCATTACTGTGTTCTCTTATGTTTGATGACGTAGCAACTTGAGAAGCTGTAGCAGGTGAAAGATAAACCAGTTTTTGAAGTCTTCGAAATTCGTATCTTTAATTGCTACTACTAAAAATTACGTCGTGTTGCAAGGTGTTTAATCTTATCAGTTTTCTGCGTTTACGTAGTCGTAGAAATTTTTCCTCTAAAAGCATACGTAGTATATACGAATAGATATGCGGGTGCGTGTGTATTTATGATAACGTTACACATGGCAAACATTAATTCTTGAGTGATTTGATACTTCTCACCTTTTTACCCGAGTATCTTACAGTGGTATATATGCGAAAATTCATTGATTTGTGTATTTGTGCGTACATTTAAGTATACTAGCAACTAGACCATGCGTACTCCGTTTGGTGACTCACTAACTCACTGTTTATAAGGTCATAAAGAACTCAATATAATTTCGAACTTTGCACTGAAATGAAGTTTTATTTTATGATAGTTACATCAGTTTTTTAAAATTTATTCGTGTGACTGGTAATTCATGAATCGGAACTAATTATTCCTCGTTTTTACTTGTATGAGTTCAACAAAGAATGTTTTTAAACACATTTTGGTCCATCTGCCATCTTTCACAAAAGAAAAAGAAATAATCTTTTTTTTTCCTTTTCCCTCGATTTAGAGATACATTACCAAACCAGTACATCTTTTTCTGATTATGAAATAGTTTTTACCGTGAAAGAAAGATGCCTCTTTCAGCCGATTGAAATATCCTCTTCTCCAATGCGGCAGACGGTTACTTGGACATTAGCGCCCTTTACACGTACGCTCTTTCCCGCTTGAAACCACGATCCCGCGCGATTGAGTGCACGCGTGAAAGTGTCGGAGAGGAAGGGAAAGCTGCTTTTGAGCGTACTGCAAGTTTTCCCGCGCGCAATCCCGTTCGCTCCAAGCACTCCAAGAGCGTACGTGTAAAAGGCGCTATTAGCGCGCAATCCCGTATGTTCCAAGCACTCGAGAAAGAACGTACGTGTAAAGGGCGCTATTATCCTTGCCGTCATATGACACCGCGGTTTTGCTGGCCACTTTTCTGGGAGCACCGCGTAGGTGGACCAGCATCAGATCACTGGCTCGACGTCTTTGCCAAACGGGCTGCCGCGCCCCTAATTGAACTATCAGTTCCTGTTTTTGATAACCGAAATGGCTCTAGTTCCGATTAACTATGGTGTATATACAGTGAAACTTCTTCAATCGGCCACCCGCAAAAAGGCCAGTGTTTTTTTCCCCCTTAAAAACATGACTGGTCGCTATCGAGAAGTTTCACTGTAGGTCATAGGGGGGGGGGGGGGGATACCACCCTAAATCTGGCTATCTTTTAATTTTTGTTTTATAAACAATTCTATCTTTTCATCGGGCATGCGCCGAAAAATAATGCAAACGGAAAAAAATCGCCGAGTGGAAGTTGATCAAAAGGAGAACCTTACAAATATCTATAATTCGGTAACCCCAGAACCAATTTTGCCCGCAGAAAAGGGGGGGGGGGGAGTATACTTTCAATTTCTCATCAGATAGCACCTGCCGTGATAAATCTCCGTCGTTTTTATAGTCAGTCATTCATTATACAGGTTTTGCGAAAATGTCAGTTGTTTCTCAATGAATTGTGTATTATAGGGGCACTTTTGTATTGTTGAATTATGAAGGCTTTTCACGCGTCTCTAATATTTCGGGTATTTTACACATCTTACCTTTTAATAACATGTCATGCAAATAAGTTATATCGTATGTAAAGTTTTTCCAAATAGCAAATTACGGGGAAAATTCCAAATTTCTCATTTGAAATTGCGTTAGTAAACAGTTTTTTACATTTTTTTTTAATAATTTCCGCATTGGCTGGTTGAATTTGGAACGCCACCGTTATCATTATCTGCACAAGGGTTAAACAGACCTGATCTTGCAGTATAAATCAGATTCCGAACAGCTACAAACACCCATGTCTGTCATGGAACTCGAAACCGCAGACTAGCCGTTTCTCTGGAAAGAAAGGTTTAAAAATAAACCCCACTTCCCTTCAGATAGGTCTCTAAAGTTTCTAAAAAAAGCAAAGAAAAGTGTGTGTGTGTGGGGGGGGGGGGGGGAGGGGGCTTTATGTCCTTAGGCAGAGAGATACAAATACACAAACCAGGATATATATGATGAACAGGTGGTGGTTGGTTTAGAGCGCTACTGTCAACTTTTGCTACTCAAAACCGGGACGTACATAAAATTTAGTTTAAATTGTGAACAGCTACAAACATCCATGCCAACAGTAGGACTCGAATCCACTGGTGCTGGACCGAATAGCAGCTTGTAAGGCAGGAAATAAAACATGTAAATAAACCTATATACACAAAAATATAAAAAAATATATAATCAAATTACACAGAAAACAAAAGTTTTCTGGCTTCCAAGTAGCGGGAATACAGAGTTCGAGCAGATAAGGCAAAGTAAATAGACACGTGAGTGGCGTTCATAGCCTCAACAGCCCCCCCCCCCCCCCCAAAGGATGTAGGTAGGGTTAAAAATTCCTCTACGGTGCAAGTGGGCTGCGAAACAATTGTGACCGGTTGTCAGTCGAAAAGCGGCCACGGCTTGTCCTCAGTGGTGGTCAGTCAGATGGATAAGTAGCATTTTTCACCTTTTGTCTTAATTTTATGACCATCCTAGCTAATAATATTATTTTTGAACTTGTGACGATTGATGGCATATTGAAATCCAGAAAGAGCCAAGATTGAGCAAAAGGTAAGGCCATTTGCAGTTTCCTTGCCGGGAACACCGCGATGAGATGGGTGGTGTCCGCTGACTATTTTCTATTGGCAGTTATAGAGACAGAGGTTTATTTAGGTTGACAATAGTTTCTATTGCCTTTGTAGAATCAGAAAAAAAAAAAAAAATTACTGCTTGGGTAAAAGAACTCAACGAAATTAAATTCTGTAAGGCAACAACAAAATTGCCTTAACTTTGCTACCAAAAGAGGTGTTGTGTTATGAATTGTTGCAAGTTCAAATTTATGTTCTTTAGATGGCGCTGCAACGCACCCTCTCCCTATGTAAGTACTTTTGTTTTGGTAGAGCAGAGAGAATCGAGTAAGCGATAAGGGAGACTGGGATGAGCTATTGAGCTCCACTTTTCGAATTCCAGAAAATAAGATTTAGATCTATTGTCCGTTTTTTGTGATGTCCGTAGCATAGAAAATAAATGTGATTTTGTGTAGACTGTGCTGCTTCACTTACAACCCCTGGATCGGACAGTAGAATTGCCATACATGAATAGTAGATAGCGTAAGAAAATTTTACAGAACAGAAGTTTGTACGAAGTGGGGCTTCAAAAAGTGTGATGACTTTGAAGGTATGCTTCATTTTGGCACTTACTAAATTATCCAATTAAAACATAACAAGAAAAATACGGAAAAATTAAATTATTTTTATCATACGCTAATACATTTCTTTCCCTTCATAATTTTTTTTTTAAAGGTGGGCCCATTTTTTGCGTATAAGAAAACAAAATAACCACTTCACTGATTAGTTCTACCCTTTTTTCCGAAATTGCTTGTAACAAATGTTATAGTTTCCCTTAAGGCTTGTGCTACATAACATTTCTCCAATCCTTCGAGCCGTGATTTATTAGCGACTCGCACTCTTTACTGTATTAATACACTTGGCGATCGTATTGGCGATGAGATTTTCAAACCTTGTCTTTTTTTTTCCGTTGTTTTTTATTTGCGCTCGTGACACCAATTTTTGAGGAAAAGAATCTGCAGGTAGAAATGCAATAAGCTTTTTTCTCGCTCTTAAAGGAAAGAGTGAATTCTGAACTTTCGTAATGTCTGACGCTAAAACGAGAAATTAATTTGTTTAGTTTGTGTATGCGAGGTTCTTGATGTGAGTTATGACGAAAGGAGCTATCAATACCGTCGTACCCGATCCCACAGGTTTGAATTTTTTATTGTTCTTATAAATTAAATTTTCTAGTAGATAATTGAGTATTATTTTTAGATATATGATCACTAAGATTTATGATTTAGGCAAATCAATGCGTTGTGTTTCGATATTTCCCATTCAGTTTAGAGTCGTATTATTAGTTACTGCAATTAACTCTTTCGCGGAAAATATGATGCCTTATTACTTAGTTAAAGTATTGTAAAAAATGTCATCACCGTATACAGTTTTCCAAGAATTCATGCATTTTAATTATCTACTATACTTGCGTAAAAGTGAGTTTTAATGTACTTGTTAAATTTAGAGTAGACAAACATTTAAAAAAAATCGCTTAACATTTTTTTTCTTCTTCTTCCGTCTTCATCAGGTAAAGACCAAATTATTTGTACATTTATGATAAAATTCAAACTTCATAAGAGCTCTGCTTTGTACTTTAGTTTTTAGAACACCGAAATTCTGTTCTTTATTTTTAGCTCCTTATGGGGTCGTCTCCTTTTGTATATAATGCATTCGTTATTTTACTTACTTTTATTTTTACAATTCGGCAGACGAAAACATGAGGTAAAGATTAAGTAGGATAAAATTTCCCGCTTTCCTTACATACTACGTGGGGGAGGGGGTGTTAGTTAAAAGTTAATTGAAAATACGAAATTTTCTTTTCTGAGTGTGGCTTGCTGTCCGCCGGAGATGAACGAAACGGATTTGCCTTAGTCTTCGGTCACACGATACGGTTTCGGTTTTATGATCGTTTCGGTGTCAACCGAAAGCTGTGTTCACACGATTCGGTTTTTCTTTCACCGCTTAGGCTTTGTTCACACGATACGGTTTCGGTTGTATGATAGTCTCGGTTTTGTCGTTTCGTTTTCAGTAAACAGTGTATTTTGTTTTGTCTGTTCATACGTTGCGGTCGAAAACCGCAAACGGGAGAACAACCGAATCGGTAGCAGATGTCGTTCCATTTTGTCTACCGAAACCGGATGCCGCGCCTCGGTTATTTTGAAGGAAACGTACACCAGTGCCGATCTAGCTACTGAAGTGATTGTTTGAAGTGATTTTTTTTAGTTGTTTTTTACAGTGTATTTTTATTTTTACAAATGGAGAAAATCGACACAGAAATTTTAATTTCTTTGGTTGAAGAAAGACCGACCATTTGGGACAAAACATAAGAATGTTTTACTTTAAATGACGCTTTAAACGACGTTTAAATCATATTTATATCTTAATTAGAACAGGAGATATTATTATTATTATTATTTGCACCATTCTAATAGCAGCCAATCTTTGTTTAAACCTGTAAATACGTTTTCTGCATGATGGGTTTTTTCACCATTTCTCATCTTTAAATTGTTATAAATCAAGAACCATTAAAGATAAATGGTTCAAACTTGCAACATGTCTTTTATTTTACTTTAATTTTGATTCAACAAATTTGAAAAATATATTTACTTTTAAAAATATGATTTTTTTAAAAATAATTTACATTAAAAAAAATTCTAAATATTTTAAATTTTTTCAAAAATTAATATTTAAAAACATGCTGAATCGAAATTAAAACATATTTCTGTTTAATCAAATGAAAAAAATTGAAATTCGACAGATAATATTTCGAGTTATAACGATTTTAAATTACCCCACTTCTTTTCAATTTTCAATTTTAAAATTTTTAAAAAACTTTAGGAAAAGTTTTATGATGTGATTTTGTTTGCAAGTTGTATGGTTAACCATTACAAAATATTCAAAGTTTTAACTCAATAAATGTATGTATCGTCATTCGGAAATAGTTGAAAAATTTCGATTAATCTCTTCTTAATTCAATCATAAGCGTTTAAAAAGATCCCAGACAATATCTGTCCCTCAAAATAGGATGAACCCAATACGTTCTATAAATTTTTTTAATGTTGCTTCGACGACGACGATACCAGTATATTACAAGAAAGGTATTTACGTCCATCCTGCAAAGTGAACTACACTGCAATGACTGCAAAGGACGGGAAAAACGTACGGTTGGTTTCGGGTTCGAGTTTGCTTCCATCACGTAATGTTTAAATAATGGTCGCCAACTTGTTAAAAATATATTACTATTTTAATATGATAGGAAACGAAGGGTAAATCTTTTTATGACAAATTAAAGTAGTAAAAATGAAGTGACCTCTGTAGTCTCTAAAAGTTACCTCAGTCGGTATCATATATACAAAACGACCGAACTGATTCAACTACAAATTGAAGTGTAAAATTTTCAATTGGTGCTCTGTTAAAAAAAATAGAAATAAATGATTTTTTATGATTTGATCGAATTGGTTCAACTGTAAATTCTTCAGTGGACATTATTATATAACCCAGTATAAACTAAACTGTTCACTATCAGTTTCACTGGAATTTTTAGCCGTTGTTGTTGGAGTAGTGAAAATTTTAAAGCAATAAACGAAAATTGTGTAAACGAGAGCGTTAATACGTACGCAAAATTTCAATCTCTGAATTATGGCCATCATATACGTCACTGTTATAAAGTCTTGGAGAACAGAAAGTTTAAAAAGTTTATAGATAGAAATAGACCCGACTGGTGTATTATCATATTCTTGGAGGTCTGTATAGGTTCCTAATCGCCGGACAGTGGCTGAATGGCTAGGGCGCTGGCTTTCTGTATCGGAGTCTGTGGGTTCGAGTCCCACTGTTGACTTGAATGTTTATAGCCGTTTTAAATAGCTTTAAGCAGCAGGTCTCGGTCTAATTACCCGCGTGTAGCAAAAGGTGACCGTAGAGCTCTCCACCAACCAACCATTGGTTCTTAATCTGAAACTTGGCGTAATGTAAAAATGTTCTCAATCAATGATATGTAACAATTTTTGTTCATGTTTTCAATTTCATTTTTAAATAACTTCACAATATCCTTCCATCTCCCTGCAAATAATGCAAGAGGAAAGCGAAAAATGCGTGCATTGTCCATGAAATGTCTCCCAACGGAAGGAAGGTCATTATGTTGTGAAATGACATATTTATGCTTTGTGGGAAAAAACGTCTGCTTGGGGTTTTAGTCATTTAAACTTGCGGGAAAAAGGATAAATTGTCCGCAGATTTATGTACGTGTTTATAACTGTATTGTGACGCAGTTAGCTGTTTGTTTTGGCAGCTTTTTTCGGTAATAAATGCTATTGTTATCGCCGTGGCCATTAGTGTTATGATGGGAAAATAGTGCATTAGTAGGTAATAAACAAATAATTATTTATTTCATAAATTTGATTCGTTTGTATTGACCATTACGTTTAAAAACTAGCATATTACCAGGTAGGTTATAAACACAAACTGTATTAACATACACATTGTAATTTGGTTGTATAGATCAATGCATGTACTAGCATAGTACCATTAGTGGTAGGTCGTGTGTGTTTGGCCTGGTAATTTCTAAATTACTGTTAGATGTAGAGCTAACTTTTAAAGTGATACGTAATACTCATATCTAAAGCCAATGTTCAAAGCATTACTGAAGAGTCACAACACTTGCTGTGAGGGTTGAAAGGTCTAGTCTCATATATTAACAATATCTTTTCAAAAATGAATTTTTTTTAAAAATGGGTGTATAAAGTATGTTTTTTGAAAATACTTTGAAAAAATGGTTAAGGTTATGGGGTATTTTTTATTAATAAATGTCGTTCCTTCCGTGAAACGGCCTAATTGTTTAAACATGTCATTTAATTCATTTTATCACAGCAGAAATTGCATTATTCAAAGTCTACATAGTAAGGATATTTAAGAGTATAAAAGTATAGATGTTTATTATTGACTAAAAAAAACCTTTTCAAGATTTTAGCGTATATTTTGTTTATAGAAATTAAAACTTTTATTTATTTTCGTTTTAAGCGATATTGTTTTTCATAGCTCATCATTATGCTGCTTAGTGATCGTTAAATTTTCATTGTAACGATTTGAAAGCATACGATTTTGTGGGGATGGATCATTCTTTGGGACTATATTGAGGTGGTTTCTTAAAAGTTGATAGTTTTGCCCAATACTACTTTTTATATGTTCTTGTCTATTTTTCTTGTGCTATGTGGGATATATTCACTACGATGTTTAACAAGATTATTAAACAGATGTGTCACCAAGATACATCTTCTTGGCTAGTAAAGGATCCATAGTAAAGCTAATAAAAGTTTTTGTTTTTTCCTCCTCGCTTGTTAAGCTTTACGTTATAAATAAACCAATATCTGTTGTAATTTTTTAAATTTCTTTTACTTGCCTTTTTTTTTTTTTTTCAAATCTGTACTTGAAGTGCGTGCTGCAGACCCAATGGCGTGTTCAGAAACTATCAGCCTGCGTGAATTGTTTAACTTCTTTTTACAATTTTTTAAATTTTAACATTTACATGTGAAAAAGTAATTAAATTTTAAAATCATGGCTTTCAATGGATCCTTTGTAAAGCTAAGTTTAGTAAGTTAAAGCCTCTGTAACATCTCTTGCCAAATAGGTCATCTTACGATACTGGTAATCCAATCCTTCATTAGAGTAATTTTTGTTGTTGTTCTTGCTTATGCCACTTGACCAATAGCAACATCAGATCGAGTCCCGAAGGCTATGGGCGGTGAAGGTGCGGCTCCTGTTTTGACTGGCACCACAAGGGTCGGAGTCTGACTTGGCCAAAGTATCAGTCCCGTAATTTTGAACCGAGTCAAGTGACGAGACCAGAACACTTAACCCCGCACCTCCAAAGATAAGTTTAAGAACTTGGGGAGGACATTGCAGCCACGATAGATTTTACGTACACCAGTCGTAACATTAGTGTACACAGCAGTGGATTTGTCAACGACGAGCACTGAACCAGTAACTTTCAGATCACTAGCCCGCTTCCCTTGCCAGGCCACTGCGCCCATGTAATTTTTAATTTGGTTTACTCGTTTTCTTTTTCTGTTAATCTCAAAATATCTGATCCTTCAACAACGCAGTTCTATGTAAATTTTAGGTCTAAACTTAAAGTACGATTGTTTGCTGAGGAACTGTCATTCCACATGAATTTATTTTACCTTTATTCTTGCTTTTATACTCATATGTGAATAATTACAAGATAAAAAGAACTTTTTTATATACCATGTTTTTAAATTTTCTGTTGAATCATATAAACTTGACAATTTTATGTATTAATAAATACTTTTTTAAAAAAATTTTGATGACTTATCCCACCAACTTGAAAGAAAATGAAGTTAATTAGAAGTTAACTTGCGTTTAACTTTTCGTTCCCGTCCCTGGCGATAGATGTTTGCACTAGTCTACAAAACAAAATTAACTGAAAATGAATTTAAAGATGTCAAAGTTTTAAAACAAAATGCATTGTCATCGTGTTTTGAGCTATTCTAAAAGTTTCAAATGTCTAGCTAGTTGGGAAGTTCGTTAAAAATCGATTGCAAGATTTGTAAGGGACAAACTCACAAACAAACAAGAAAGCAACTTAATAAAAACATGGAAAAAATTAAGATCCTCCTTTTGTTCTAAGAGCTTCCTTATGTGCATTTCCTCGTAACCGGTCTTTTCGTAATTTTTCATTTTATTGGGGGGGGGGGGGGGGGTCTAATGCAGAGGCACTTGTCGTAAGACATTCGCCTTTTGTTATTCACCGATATTTACAAATCCACAAATGTGATTCACACTTGACATTTTTATATTCGCTGTGATGTCACTGATAATATCCTTTCATTTTGTGATCAATAGAAGTACTCGGACCTCCCCGTTATCCGTGGTCGGATTATCCGCCATCTTAGAAAAAGGTTAGGAATAAAACGCAAACAGTCCGAAAATCGTTAACGTGCTATAGTTAACAAATAATCTGAACTTTTCAACTAGGATAACTGGAAAAAGTATGCAAGTTTTATTGTTGTTTTGTTTGAAATCCAAAGCATTATCGGTGTTTTTCAGTTTTCCGAACATTTAATTGCCAGTAGAATGGTGAGTTCAGTGTAGTCTGGGCAGGCCCTGATTTTCCATTAGGCCCGGTAGGCCCAGGCCTAGGGGCCCCTGAATGTTGCCCCTCCCCCCCCCCCCCAAAAAAAAAAAAAAAAAAAATTAAATTAATTTTAAAAGAAAAAATTCCCAATTCAAATTTATATTTTTTTTACCTTTTTAATAGCAATTTTTTTATATATATCCTTCCAAATTTGATTGGTTCGTCCTATGTATAGTTAATTGTATAGTTCATCATATGTATGTTATAGTGATACTGTATATAAGGGATTAATAAATTTTTCTGGTTGCATTGTATTGGTGTTTTAATGATAAAGTTAATCTGTTGTATTGCTTTTTGTTATTTGATAATGTTCTAGGCTTCTACGCTTCAAATAGCCACTTCTTGGTAAAATGGTACTTTCACAAGGATCCATGATTATTTTTTTTTTTTTTGTGTGACAATTTTAGAAATTTTATGCCCACATCAGTGTTAGCCCCCCCCCCCCCCCAATCCCGAGTTGTGCCTATACTCAAGAATCTTCTAAATCGGGCCCTGAGTCTGGGTATTATTTACCGCATTTTCTTGTTTTTATTGTATTTTAACTTTGCTTCCGAAATGTTTTACATCCTCAAGAAGTTCTACAAAAAAATATAATTCAGCTAGTCTCTTCTAACGAAATTACCGCGGGTTATTAACGTAAGATTACTTATCGTTGCTTTTTTTTTTTTTTCCTCCGCATTTTGGTACTTTTTTGGTTAAATGTTTACTGCTACTGGGTTTAGCGCACTGCCAAAATTATAACTCGCGACGCCGGACAATTTTTTCCTCTCCGCAGGACCGTTATTGAGGAACGTAATCCTACGTTAAAATTACTGGATCGATTAAGTTAGCCCTGAAAATCGCATCTTATTTTTATCGTATTTTGGTAACATAGCCAGTTATTACGTGTATAATTATAAAGTTTCATTTATAGAAATATATTTTACTGGTGAAATTTGAAATCTTGTTTCTAAATGTTTTGACTAACAATTTCATCATTTATTAAATAAAACTTGATGTTAAAGGCGAGGTTAACTTCTTGGTGGAGATCACCGGTGATGTCTGAACAGACGTGACGAGACGGGAGCATGTTAGGGGAAGAGCCAGGGGTCCGATATAATACATTTTCCACGGGCCCGGCGACAGCGCTTCGATGCTCCTGTGCTTTTATTTGTTTGACGGTCACCCTTTTGTCATATAATACCATAAACACGAATGAAAGTAGTATGCTAGCTGTAGAGGTAATGAAACTGGGTGTGGTAGATGATTTATTAATCAAGGTCAGTGACAGACAAATACGAGATTGGGAGCCATATTTCACCATGGCCCGTCAGCTTAAATTTCAAAGTACGAAGGCTGGAAACGTTCATGTCATTTTATGCAAACTGAATATTTAATTAAGCTTAAAATTTGTCGCTCGTGTCAGAATGAATGGAATTCTGAATGGCTTGATCAAAATTAAAAGATGACAAGAAATTTTTTAAACTTTTTTTTCTAAATTTTTATTGCATGCCATTGTTTAGTGTATGCTGTTTAACATATCAAGATACACCGTTCAAATGACAAATATCATTTCAAAGGTAAGTCATAGTCAAGGGGCTTACAAAAGTTTTGAGCGTGCGAAAATGGTGACATCGCGACGTTTGCTTTTATGAACGTTGTTGCTGAATTCAAATGCGTAACTCACGTTTTCAAATATTTTTCAAGATGATTTCTTTACTTTTTTCTACATTAGCATTCCTTTATTAAAGTCAGATTTTAGGAAGCTCGCAGTACCGATTTATACTAAACACATAATAGTTAATTCATGAAGTAGCAGTTCGTATTAAAAAAAATTGTGCTTTGGTTTTGGAAATCATGAATACTCCTGCCTTTTAATAACCATACGGACTTTTAAGTGTGCCATTCAGTTTTGGATTTTTGACAGTTATTTTGTGGTATATATTAAGCTAATATAATTGAAGCATTTACATGTTAAAATTTGCTGCTGCATGGCTTAAAAATGTTAGCCTTGTGAAATATTTCTTTTGTATACTTCTGACTCAGTCGATGCACCAAATATTTGAATGACAAATTATGTGTTGATTTGAGTGATATTATCTTCTAGTAGGATGGTCAATTATTTTCACGGTGAATTCAGTACGAGTGTAAATACTAACTTTTAAAAACTATTATTCATTATTTATGCTCGTATCACCCGTTAGAACAGTCGAAATAAACGGTAATTCAATAAAGTATTTTATTTAAAAAAATATTTTAATTATTAACAGCACATTTTAAACTCAAAAACCCAAATTAAATAGAAAAAAATGAATGGCAGATGAATCACGAAAGTTACAAAGTCTTACATTTGTTTAATAATATATTTTTCAATTTCAGGAATTTCGTTTAATAATGGGATATATTCTTTGATGGATTCATAATAGTGTTCCATCATTATGTTTAAAATTAAGCTTTTTTTAGTAAATAACTCAATTTGACTTTCTTGGGATGTTCACACATTAATTAATGAAAAAGTATGTTCACAACTTGCGTTTGTCCCTGGTAGAGAATGATAAAACTTAACAATATCAGATATGTTTTTTGCTGAAATATATAATTCCCTCAATTGTTTTATTAGTTTTGTTCCTAATATTCATTTAAATAAGTTAATTTTGAAAGTGAATATTAAATTATTTAATTTTGTAAATGAATATTAAATTACTTTTCTTAAATGCCAGTTGTGAGAATATTTATCCTTGTGTAATATTTTTACCTTTATTATATAAAATCTGAAAATACATATTAGGTAAACTGGTGCATAAAATTTGTGGATTGCGTGCTTGTCGAATCAATATTATTTGCTGAATTTATTTTTTTTTTATCAGTTATCTGTGATTATGGTTAATATTCTGTATTATTTATTTTGCAGGTATTCATTCTGATGATGAAGAATTTTATGATGCAGAGGAGGAGACTGGTGCTGATTTCATCATAACCATTCCAGGAAAAGGACATAGGTATATAAATTTCGTGGTATTTTGACGGATATTTAAAGTTAAATTAATCATTATGTGATAATATATAGAAAATTAGCACAAGAATATGAATATACCAGTTCAGATCCACTAGTTTTAATTCTAATATTTTTGTGATAGGAGAACTCCAAGTGGGTTTAGTTTGCAGAGTGAGGGTCAAGGATTTCAAGATGGCGGAGCATCTTCTGACACTGATCCTGATGCTGCAGCTAACGGAAGCAAATGTGAAGATATTATAGCTCGTAGAAAAAAAACGAAGCGTACTAGGGTAAGCATTTCTGTGCAAATTATTATAAAGTTCTCTGGAGTGTTACTTTGTTTAGTCTGTTATTATATGAATCCTTCATAAATTAACAGCTGATTATCAGATCTAACTCGCTGCAAATTTTGTCACTTTAGTTCTGTTTTGTTTTGCAGCCACTAATATTGAAATAATCTCTTGAAAATAAATATTATTGATAAATTTTACTGTCGGAGGTAGGAGGGGACAAAAAATTTGTTTTTCTTATAAAAGCACTACAAGTTATAATTCTGTGGAATTTCTTATCATGAATTTCTTATCATTATTTTATATAAGTCAGTTTTGGAGTATGAGATTCCAGTTTTGCCTGTCTATATGTGAAAGAGTTTCAATAAGAATATCCTTTGCAAAATAATACACACTGCACATCAGATATTTTAGTTCAACAAAAAAGTAAATTGAAATCATAAAATTGGAGGTATAGTGGAACTTGATAATAATCGAATTCCTGGATAAATCAAAGTTTTTCCATTCCCCATGAACCTGCCTAACACTCCCATGTTATTATTGAATCGAACCTCAGTATATTGAAATCCTCGATAATTCAAAGTTTCCTCGTTCCCCTTGAAGTTAGATATATCGAGGTTCCACTGTAGTTGTGTGAAAGTATAGATGGGTTATGTAACAAAATGCAAGTATACTTGTTTTCTATAATATAATTTCACAAAAGAAAAAAAAATTAAAAAATTAGTGTTTCTAATAGTGTTTGGCTTTAGGACCACTTTTAGATTTAGCAACATTTTACTGCTAGGCTGAGCAGTTTTGTCTGTTATTCTGAAATGAAATTCATAATTTATGTGTAAACTTCAATTTCTAATTTTTTTTCTTTTTAGACACTTGCTGAACAAGGCAAAATACATTCTGTCTGTGTGTCTAATTTTGGAGATGATAATAATTCTGACGTTGAACCCAAATCCTCAAGTGCTCCTGGAACTCCTAATCGTTCAAATTCTGCCCTTGGAAACAGCAAAAGTTTAATGCCTGTCAAAAAGAGGCGACTAATGGTTCCTGAAAAGCCCAATTACAGCCTTAATCTGTGGTCAATCATGAAAAATTGCATTGGAAAAGAGCTCACAAAGATTCCCATGCCTGTAAATGAGTTTTTGTTTATCATTATCAAAGAAATATTGTATGGTTAAAGTAATCATCATTATCCTCACTATTATTGTTTGTATTATTGTTATTTTGTAATGAAATCTTTATATTATACTGTCAGATTTTCTGGTTGATCACTGATCCTTTTGTTAAAAAAATAGCTGTGGTGAAAAGCACATTTTAATTTTGCCATGATTTTATTGCCTAGATTATTCATAATAAAGCCATGTTTATTCATATTCTAGCCATGATTTCATAAAAGAGGAAAGTTCCATATTATAATCTTATGAGCACCACCAAAATAGATTCTACTAGCAAAATCTCAGTTAAATAAAAATACTACTGCATCAGCTGCATAACATGTAAATGACTGTCTGATTTTACAACTAGTTCACAACTTCTTTCAGTATAAAACTCATTAACTCATTTCATTTCTTAAAAAAATATTGTTAAACAACTCAAGTTCTATAAATAAAAAATAAAAATAAACATCTTATGCTAGAGAAATAGAGTAAAGAGTGTTTGGAGTTTTACAAGTAGAGAAGAAAGACTGTGAAAAAATTGGCAAGTGGTAGCCAACTAGAAAACAATGAGTGCTGTTATTTTTTCCATTTGCATGGAAAAGGAAAGGAAATTTTCATAGGGCTCATTAAAACAGGAAGTGTAAATTTATTGGTGCAGCCTCCTTTTAAAACTGTGTATGGGAAATAATAATTACTTTTTTTTTCAAGATGTTTGTGTACCACTTATTGTTCTTAAAAAGTGTATATTAATGTTTGCATTTTCTTCTTTCTTTTTGTATTTTGTGGAAACTGAACTTTTCTATTATCTATGAATTGATCCTTCAATATACATTGGGATCCTGCCTTCAATTGCTTATGATAGATGTAATATTTAAATATGCTGTTAGAAAATTGTGTTCTAAAAGTTAATTTTTCCAGTCAATTAAGAGTTTGCTCTCTTCTGCAGGTTAATTTTAATGAACCTTTGTCTACGTTACAACGCCTTACAGAAGAATATGAATATTCTGATCTCCTTGATAAAGCTGCCGAATGTTCGGACAGTTGTGAACAAATGTCGTATGTTGCTGCCTATACAGTTTCTGCATATGCCACTACTAGTAACCGCACTGGGAAGCCTTTCAATCCTCTCTTAGGGGAAACATATGAATGTGATCGCACCGATGATTATGGCTGGCGCTGTATTTCAGAGCAGGTAAATTAAAAATAAGATATAAATATAAAGTGAAATTCCTGCTCATGCTAAAAATAGTTCATGGATCAGTGAAGATTTTTTATAATGCAGTAAAAAGATAAAGTTTATAATTTAAAAATTATATAGAAATTAAAGCACTTTTTACTATCTTGTATTATAGAGTAATGTTTGTGCACTAAAAGTTTAAGTAGTCACAGTTTTTCTGTTTCTGTGTAAACTTCATGTAATAGTAGGGAATTTTGATTAAAAAAGTTTCTTGACCATAGTTTTGTAAAGCAACGAAATGAAAGATTACAAAATTCTATCTGGTGTTTGCATAATGTTTAGATTTAACTGATCAGAGGATGAATGTAAAATAATTTTTGTAATCATAGACATTGTGTTGCTTTTAAAGTGTTATAAAATTATGAGTTCTTGGCAGACATACTTATTAGTATCTGTGTAGTTCTTGGAATTATTTCATTGATGATTTTGATAGATTTGTTCAATATGGATTAATTTTTTTCTTTCCTTTTTGTTACTTCTAACATAAGAGAGGGAAAAATATTCAGTAATTAATATCCTACTTCGTTATTTACTTTTCAAGCATTATATATTCATAATGATACCTCTCTGAATTTAGGATTTTAAACCTACCATGCTAAAGAACTGTTTAGTGATCTGGGATATAACAAAATTATTCTTTAGTATGCTATATCTTCTCATGTGTGATGAACTAACTGCTGAATAAAATAAATTCAAAGCTTCTAAATTGTATATTTAATGGCGAATTCATCAATCCTATTTTTTGTTATTTCATTTTTTATAGTATCACTATATTTATCAGTACTTTCAATTCTTTGAGTTAGAAGAAGACTGGTTAGTTATAAATTTCATTTGAATCCAACAGTGGATTATTCTCACTATCTTGTCATGATTTACTTATGGTGCAGTTTGAAAATATATGTGGTTAAATAATGATACTACTCTGCTAAAAAATGGTATAATTGAAATTACTGCTTGGTATAGAGTTTGTCTTGAAGCTGTCAGAAAGATATATTTGTAGGAATAAATGTTACACTACATCATTTTATATGACAATTCTGGTTTTTATTCATTGTATTCATTTTACTTTTATTTAGGTTTAAGATTTAGCATGAAAATATGTCATACTGATATTTTTGTTTGTGTCTAAAGCTTTTTTTTTCATTTTTGTGCATCAATTAAATATTATACCAAGTTTTAGTGGACCTGTTGTAAATTGCAATGGGTTAGGATCCTTTTGTTTTTGTTTTTGTTTGTTTGTGTGTGTGTGTGTGTGTGTGTGTGTGTGTGTGTGTGTGTGTGTGAGTGAGTGAGTGAGTCAGTGAGAGAGAGAGAGAAAGAGGGGGGGGGGGGGAATTCAGTTCCTGTATAGTGAAAATGTGTGTTATTATTTAAACTGGACTTCCTCTAAATCTCAACCTTTTCCAAGGGTTTCCTAGCCTTTGAAAACACATGAACTTTAGTGCTTGGTTTTTCTTTTCTCCTTTATTCATATTAATTGCAGTAATAAAGTTTTCAGTTTGAATTTCAGAATAAACTAAATATAAATTTTTAAAAACTGTTTTAGAGGTATGTATTGTTTAATTTTTTTTTTAAGGTTCTTGTTTTATATTTTGAAAGTTTTTCCTGTTTTACCAACATTTTACCAAAGGTCTTCACCCCTGAAAAAAAGAAGTTTGTGATGTATCCTTATGTTTAAATGTTCTCTTTAATTCATAATTTCAATCTGTTGTGTTCTCTTCTTTCTTGAACTAAAATTTTTAAGGCAATGAATGCAAAATTGTCCATTGTCCAAATTTATTTGTGTTGAAAGTTATAATAAATTTATGTCCAAAGTATAATCATAAATCTTCAAAATGTTATATTATGTTCCTAAATGTGATAAACATGCTCTTAATATAAATAAAAAAATTTAAAAATCAGGTAGTTTCCTCTAACGAAACTACTGGGGTCATTAACGTAGGATTACTTATCATTTGCTTTTTAATGCATTTGGTACATTTCTGTTTAACTGTTTACTGCTACTGGGTTTGGTGCGCTGCCAAAATTCTGAAGGATCGTTATTGAGGAACTCCTACATTTAAAAAAAAATCAATTATTTGTACATTGTGTTAGATTGATGACTATATGTTTATGAATCTTCATTTGTAATGTTTTATCTAGGTCAGCCATCATCCTCCCATGCTTGCTCAACATTGTGAAGGCAGAGGTTGGGTGTGTTGGCAGGAGTTCACTATGTCCAGCAAGTTTCGGGGTAAATATCTGCAGATTATTCCCTTAGGTATTGCTCATCTTCTCTTTCCTGAGTCTGGGAATCATTACACCTGGCGAAAAGTTACCACATTTGTACACAATATTATTGTGGGTCGACTCTGGGTAGATCACCATGGAGAAATGGAAATTGTGAATCATACTACAGATGACAAATGTCATCTGAGGTTCATCCCATACAGTTATTTTTCTAGAGAAGTTCCTCGAAAGGTAAGTGTTTTGTAGAATGCTATTTTCTTGTGAAAAAGCATGCAAAGTAAACTGATCCATTCAAACCTGTAAAATTTGATATCTAAGCATTGGAACTTTATCTTGTTTATTGATTCAAAGATGTTTTGGGGTGCTGGATTAACAAAAAGAAATTTTAAAATTTTATCTTTTATGTCATGATTTAAAATTATATAAAATTTGCACTACATCTTATGTAGAAAAAAAGTATTTTCCTATTTCTTTTTATATTTTTAAATAGAAAATAATGAAACATTAATCTAATCACTAGGAAATATTGACTTAAATACCCTTAAAATATATTGTCACAATATATAAGTATAGTGAACTATTGAATATTCATTAGAAAATTAGCCCTTTTGTAAGTTATTCAAGGCATTGTTATGGAAAAAAATCAGAAAGTAAATACCTCTTGTTCAAAAGACTATATACAGAACTCGTAAACAAGGAAATTTAAAAAGCTTTTCCTGTAGACAAACTGAAAATTTATGCAAGTTTTATAATTATTTTAATTAATACTTATTTTAGTCAGTAAGCAGTTTATTTCAAATCTTCAAATAGTTTTTTTTACTTTTTTTAGCCATTTTTAGATTATTCATTTTTAGGGTGTGAGGGGGGGTTCTGTGTGTACCTATGCATTAGTTAGCATAACCAAGAGTTCAGTATAATGTCTTCATTTTCTTGTTTATATGCAGCATTTTTTCCTTTTTAATATTAATGAAAATTCTAATGTAATATCCAGCAATAATAGTTCATAATGTTCATAGTGAAATGTGCTTTCCGTGAACATATTTTGTCGAGTATGCCAAAGCTTCCTCTGTATCAATGTAAGGTATAATAAATTGAAATTTTGAAGTTCACTTTTATGAAAATATTGTAAAAATGTGTTTACAACATTTTCTGCTCTTGTTGGAACTGTATGTGAATGACACTTAAAATTACAAAGCTCTTCAGCTTTAGAATCTCAAGTATGGGCTATGCTTTAGCTGTAAAAATAGCTGTCAGTTTTATTAAATACAATCATCAGTACAATAATGTTGTTGTGACTTATCCCCCTCCCCCCTGGCATGAAGAATAGGTCCATAATGGCCCATAATAAGTTCATGGCTCATAATGGTCCAGAATAGGTCCATAAATGGCTGCAGTCAGAGAGTAATGCAGCTCTGGTTTACAATGGCACCACAAGGATCAAAGTCTGACTTAGCCAGGTATCATCTCAATTTTGAACTAGCATATCTCGGGCGACATCTGGAGGGTTTGTACCTTCCTCCTCTCTTTGACAACATGGAAAGACTTTACGGTCTATACATTTAACATGCCAATATCTGGACTAAACATATAGGCATTTAATGGCATTCATTGGGACTTGAATTGAGCATTTAACTGAGCCTCCGTCCAAAGCCCAACAGATTACCACAAGGCTTACTTCGGCCCATTATAATAATAATTCAAATATAGGGAAAGGGTATGAATTTTGGAATTGTGATGAAATATTCCAGCCTGCTGCTATTTACTGACAAGAATTATAGTTGGAAATTAGTGCCAAATATTCAGGATATAGGAATTGTAAGGTGGTTTGATTGCTGAAGAAGATTACTGCATTTAAACTGAATTCAATTTTTATATTGAAGTTCATAATATAGTTCTTTTCTAATAGGTTACTGGCGTAGTCACAGACCGTGATGGAAATGCCAAATTTGTTCTCCAGGGCACTTGGGATCACAAAATGGAGTCGGCTCGTGTGCTAAATAGTCATGGTTCTGTGAAGGGCAAACCTCTCTTGGAAACTTCCACGCCTAAAACCATATGGAGAAGACAGTTCCCTGGGTAAGAATTTAGTTTTATTCATTATAAATAATCTAAATATAATTCAACTGTTATCATCTGTGGCTCTGTATATTTCAAGGCTAGAATACATTTTTGATTTTTCCTTGTAACATTTGTTTTAAAATATTGAGCTATGATGAAAATCTTAATATTCCTGTATATTATCAGTATTTACTTGTAGTTTTTTCAAAGATGGGGATTTCAAAACTGTACTTTTTAAATGTTCCTATTCAAAAGAATATAAAAAATTATGCATACCGGCTTCTGATGTTCCTTGGTGACTACAAATTTTGAGACTTGTCCAAGTGTTTATTTGTTTATTTATTTTTGTAGAAACTTTCAGTAGTAATTGTATTTTATTAAGTTTTTTTTTAAAGTGTTTCCCACCAGTGTAGGATGGCCTTGGCTCTCTGTTTTTCACTAGTAAGGCAGCATAATGCACTCCTTAACAGGGCACACCTCACCTCATATTCTGCTACCTGAAAATAGCTTTGTTTTGTGCTCTTTATTGTTTTTGAGCACTAGAGTAATCTTTCACTAAGCAAGAATTGCATAGTCCAAGACTCGCAGTTTAATGTTCAATCCTACAAATTCCTTGTCATCCTCAGGATGAAATCCATTGATTTTTGTACTATAAGCCAGGTCCCTAGTTATTTCAGCTGTTACCTGGCCCCCACACAGTGTATGAAGATTTGCTTTATGAGCCTAACTTTTTTCACCAACTTAGTGGTGTTGCTGGTTCTTCATGAGTCCACTTGAGATGTTATAAAACAGTATTATTGAATCCTCTTAATGGCACTTTAACTAATTACCTCAAGAAAAAACACTTTTACCTATTTTTTAATTTAATGTAGGTTTGGGATGTACTGTTATGGAGAGAGCGGTAAATTGCATGCATTTACTTAAGAGCAATAAATTAAAATTCGCAGTGTAACTACATATCTATATATATTATTTCTAAACGGTGATTTTTTGTTTTATCCTTTTTTCTCCCATCATACTTAACCAAAATCGATAAATGAGGTACCATTTTAAACATTAAGATCTCCGCTTCGTGCAAATTGTTAATTTAGAATTGCACATCCTATTGTTTGTTTAAAAATCGAAGTATGAACATTATAAACAATTTTTCTTCCCCTACATGGCATGCTCACTAACTTTTTTTATTTTACGATTATTAATCGCACTGAACTTTTAAATTTTAAAATCGTTTGCTTTTATTATCATTCTGTGATTTCATTAATGAGTTTCTTTATTGGCAACATCTGTGTAGGTGTACATTATTCTTTCTGCATGGAAAAACCATATATATTATTTCTAGAAGGTGATTTTTCGTGATGATACCTTTTTCTCCCTTCATACTTAACCAAAATTGATAAATGAGGTACCATTTTAAAAATTAAGTACTCTACTTCTGACAAATTGTTAATCCAGGATGACTCATTGTATTGTTTGTTTAAAAATCAAAGTAAAATATTGACTTTTGGTCCTAAAGTTTTTTCCCTGGATGCGAGGAAACAGCACAGCCAAATAGTGTGCACAAAGAGGTTTTGTAATCTAAATATCATATTTTCCTTGAGTTAGTGTCATATTTAACTTTTAATATTATCTACAAGGTGTTTTGATGTGTACGTATCTCATTTTCCTATGTTTTGTCTTATGATTCACCTCCAATATTGTGGCCAAAGGTGTTTTGTATTATCCTTGCACACCATTGTTGTTTGACAAATAAACAATGGCTACAAATGAACTGGTTCTTCTTTCATCCTACTACAAACCACCAACTTCACTATAAAATTTATCATATTTTAATCGCATGTGAAAGGGTTGCTTGGGTCATCTAGTTAAGTAAAATTGTATGTGATAGTTCTATGATTTTGTGTTATGTAAACATAAGAAACCTTAGTAAATTTGCACAATGGCACATAATAGTTATAAGAAATTCTCTGCTTTACATGTTGTGAGGAGTATTTATTCAGTAACATTATTTTTATGGAATGAGAAAATATTTGTATGGACTCATATTAGGTATAACTTTTCAGTCAAAGCTAAGCATTAACTAAGTTTATTTGCAAAGCGTGTTTCTTTCCAAATTTGTAAAATATGAGAATTCATTAGTCAGTCTCTAGCAAGCCAAAGTAATTAATGCATTTAACCCTGAATTTCTAAGATATGCAAAAAGAATTAAATAAGTATTTTATATAAACTAATTTTCAGCTGTTGAGATGTCCTGAATATGTATTTTATTGTTTAATAGGCCTGAGTATGAAAAAATTTACAATTTCACTCTGCTGGCCTGTCAGTTGAATGAGCCTGAGGAAGGAGTCGCACCCACAGATAGTCGCCTAAGACCCGACCAGAGGTTGATGGAAGAAGGGGCATGGGATGAAGCCAATCAAATCAAAGTCCAGCTAGAAGAAAAACAGAGAGCTGTCAGGAGGAAACGAGAAGAGGAAGCTGAGCAAGCTGCATCTGAAGGTGAGTCTTTTAAATTATCATTCAAAGTGAGTTCTGTCTCACTTTGTCTTGTTGTTCTGTCTCACAGTGAGTTCTGTCTGTGAGGAGAACCCCCCCCCCCTTCCCCATATATATATATAAAACAGTTCCGTGACTGACTGACAGACAGATAACGCACAGACCAAACTGCTGGACCTAAAAGGTTGAAATTTTGCATGGTGATTCTTCTTATAGTGTAGGGGTGCACTAAGAAAGATATTTGAAAAATTCTTTGTAGATTTTTTAAATTAAATTTTTAAGCTGTTTTTGTAACATTCTTTAAAGTTTGCATTTAAAATAATAATCTTAGGGTTATAAAATTTACATCATGAGAAAGATCATAAAAATTCCTTTAAAATGAAATCTTTTTCGAATCTTTACCTCCATTTTCTGATTTTTGGTGAATTTTTAAAGATTAATTTTTAGAATTTAATTTATTAAATGCTGATCACGTGTTTTCTTTTCTTTTTGTAATACTTTAAATTAATTTTGCGTCACATGCAAAACAACGAAATAAATTTGCAAAAATTTTTTTTTCTTTCTAATGCGGCAGACGATATTGTCTTTTCTCATGATAACTGTAGAGAAATGAATTTAGTTACATGATGATGCTAAAAAATTGTGATTGAATTTAGCTTTTTGTTAAGCGTGACCTCAGTACCAAAAAATCTGTTAATATGTTAATCAACTTTATTTTAAATCCTTTTTAAATTTAATGCATAATATTGTATTGCTACTTAGTGTTTGTAGAATATACTGATAACTTTTGTAAGAAAAAAAATACAAATAACTTTGATATCATCATTTATGTATTTTTTAATTGTATCTTGAGTCCTTAGAATCTAATATGACTCATATCTAGGTAGTACCTAAAATTATGTAATCTTCTCTGTATCTCCTTTAAAATGCTGTAGGAATCCATACACTATTCTTACTGATTTATATTAAACCATTTAACTTCCTTGGTCTCCATTTAAAATTTGTTAACATGTGCATTTTTGTCTTATGGAGATAGTACAAGGTGCGGTCATTAATTTCCAGGACTGATAATACTTCAAAATATTACATGAAATACATACTCATTTAATATGCTTCAAAGTAACTCCCACCTGCCGTAACACACTTCTGTGCTCGGCTGTATAAGTTTCGGAAACAGTTTTTAATGTCCTCTTTTGGAATGCTCTTTAATGTGGACTTCACTGTTTTCTTGATGGCTTCGACATCCTTAAATCTCGTTCCCTTCAGCAAATTGGCCCAGCAGGAGGTTGTGGAAATGCAACATCCTCCATACTCTCCGAACTTAGCACCGACAGACTTTTACTTGTTTCCAAAACTGAAAGATTTTCTGAAGGGAACAAGATTTGAGGATGTCAAAGCCATCAAGAAAATGTGATGTCCACATTAAAAAGCATTCCAAAAGAGGACTTAAAAAGTTGTTTCCAAAACTTATACAGCCGAGCACAGAAGTGCATTACGGCAGGTGGAAGTTGCTTCAAAACATATTAAATGGGTATGTATTTCATATAATATTTTCTGGAGTTATTAGATCAGTCCTGGGAATTAATGGCCACACCTTGTATAATCATAAAGTGTATCAATTATCTAATAGTTTTAAAATATTGTGCTAGTTAAAAATGTGTATTAATTTTATAACATGATTCATTTGTATACTTTTAACTATAGGTCGGCCATATGAAGGATATGAACCAGTCTGGTTTCGTAAGGAAACTGATCCAATCACCGGAAATCCAGTTCATAAATATACTGGAGAATACTGGCAGAATAAAGAATTGCATGACTGGTCTAGATGTCCTAATATATTCTTGTGATATTATAAAATTGTCTTTAGACATTTCTCTTGTATTTTGAAAAGAATAACTTTAGGGATAACAGAGATTATATAAACACACAGACAAATTATTGGTCTTGTTTGCTATTGTGTATATAGCCTTTTATCTTCCATGCCCAACTTCATTTAGTACTCTAAACAATAGCTGTTTTGCATGACCTTCAGAGGTGCTTTAAACATTTTGCCATTTCAAAATGTTGATATGTAAAAAATGAAATGTAAGTTTTAATTTTTAAAATAAAAATTCTCTTAACAGAAATAATATTTATTGAAATGATTATATTATTTTTACCCTTCATAACCAGTCATTTGTGTAAACAATTAATATGTATAATGAATGTTTGTTGTGTTTAATAATTCTCAGATATAATAAAAATACTGTTAATGCTTTTTTGTTGCAAATGTTCTAATTTTATGTGTGTAATAATTTATTTTGCCAAAAATTACTTGAACTTATTAGAAATAAATATCTCAACACTCGTACTTACAAAAAAATTTCTGTAATAGGAACAATTATGACTTGTTATTTTATGCTGAATCTGTTTTGCTCCATAACTATCTCTATAAATGTTCAAATTGTATGTATTTTGTTAAATATTATGTTAAAATATTTTGTCCCTTCCGTTTTGTACTTTACAATTTTTGTTGCACATTTTATATTTTTTCTTTGAGAACTCTTTAGAAAATATACAAGGTTATCAAAAATTCTCCTTGGTAAAACTCAATTTCAATATAGTTTTCTATTTTCTAATGCAAATCTCAACTGTGAATGAGCATAACAATATATCTGTTTTATCTCAATGTTTAGTGCAATTCAAACTAAGAACTGATAGTTTTCTAGATTTTTTTTCTTTTTTTCCCTTAGTATTGTAATTTTTTACTCTAAAGATGTATGTAGTCCAGATTAACAGCAGCGTTTGTATGAGAGTTTTGTTTATATTTTGGAGGTAAACTGTATTTCCAAATTTCTGTGTTTGCCTTAAAATGTCATCTGTAGGATATTTTTTTATATATATGTATAAATTTCAAAAGGGCAGCATTTTTATCAATAAAAATACTTATGAAAATGTTAGGCATGTATAAATGAATATCTAAAAAAAAAAAAAAAAAATCTTTAAGATATTACTTAAAAGTAGAATTTGTTTTCTGGTGTATTCAGATACATTTAATAATACTCATGATACATTTAATAACACTCATGAAATATTCATAATCATGTTAGTAACAAACACTTGTTTTTCAAGGAGTATAAAAGGCAATTTTGTGAGAATAATTTAGATACATCATTAAATATGGTTGATTTCTGTATAATCTTCAGTATTTGGTTCTATTTGCTGATAGGATTAAGGTACAAAATCTATATTTTAATACAGTTTAATAAACAAAATGTGTGGCATATCTTGCTGAATTCTTTATTTAATTGATGTTGTAAACTATATTTTAAAAAAATATTTTAGTAAACACTAAGCAAATTTCTTGGGTTTTATTTTTCAATTTTGAATCTTAGATCTTTTAAATAGATTAATACTTCTTTTATCACCTTTCTTATTTCATTGAAGAATATAGGATACTAATGAAACAAAATTTTAAAAGATTTTAGTAATTTTGTATTTGTTACTTGAAAAAAATTATCAGTCGTTTGGGACATAGAATGAAAAGATTTCATTTTTCTTTGGATTTATACTTTAGAAAAATATTGATACCACAATTATTATTTTTATTTTTTAATTGAAAAAAAAAATGTTTTTATTTATTTATTTTGTGAATACTAGAATGAAGTAAGAAAAATTATTCTGGTCATTGATAATTATAGTTATAAAGCTGTATATTTTTCTGTATTGCTCTTTTGAAAAACAAAACAAAACACAGCAAGAAAGTCAGTTCTTAATCCTTTATGAAACTGCTATCAGTCTATGTTAGGTAATGCATTAATGGCATTATATAACATCAACTCATAATGTTTACATTTTCTGTGCTGTTTATGCACTAGCATAATGATTGCTTTTATAAAACCATTTAAACATTCAATATGTATAATGAAAAAGGTCGAACATACTCAAATGCCTTGTTAATTTCTTATCCTTATGCATATCAAAAAAAAAGATGCATATGCTCAGCTGGAAAAATTATAATGAGTCTATTAAAAACAAAATGTGTTTTATTTATTAATTTTCTTTATTATAAAAGTTTGGATTGATGTAAAATAAAATGTTGTTATCGTACATTTTTAGTAACAGTAACATTAACGACTTAAAAGTTACCTTTCCTTCAGTTTTAGCAAACAAGTATCAAGAGAGTTTTTCAGATAGTTGTTGGAATATTTCAAACAATAAATCTTTATACTCATAATTCCTTTTCATTATTATTTTTATTACTCTCATGAGATATGTAAATTTGGTATCCTAAAAATACTGTGAAAATGGTTTGTTTGTTTATTTGAAAAATGTGATAGGGAAAACCTGAGGTTTCTTTGTACTCACAACCATCAGCTGGAATGATCTTCCGCATTTGCTGAATCACATTTGAACCTGTGAAGATGTAGTTATTGTGAATGGTTATATCATATATATGCTGATTTGCACAAAAATTGTTGCAAAATTCTCATTTTTAATGAAAATTTTTCAGAATGGTTTGTTATTACATTCTTTGCATGTTTTATATGTACTCATATCATTTGATCATAGATATATTTGAATTCAGATCTCTTCATAATTACATTGAAAAAAAATGAAAGAAAAAACTCAACTATTCATTCATGTGTTGAAAATTTTAAGGAAAAGTGTGAAATATGAAAAATTTTTATTTCTCAGAAGCATTAATTACTCATGGGATGAAACACATGAAAATTATGTAATAGTATGTCTCAGAGATATAAATTTAATGTGTAAAAAGAATGTAAAATAATTTTCCTTATTAAAGATTATAGTTTAAATCCCTTGAAGTGTTGATTTCTTTTTTTATTTTTGTCATCGACTGCCAAGTATGTTATATTTTTATTCTAAGTGACACTTTTAATATTGTATTGTACTCAGAATTGTGCGATCTCTCTTGTCTCTTAAAAGTTTAAAATTATCTTTCTTTTTGCGTGTGAGAAATTTTCAAAGTAATTTTATACATGGAGGTTCATATTTTAATTCTGATGACAGTTTAAAAGGTAAGCATTGAATATACACCTCAAAAACCTCTATGCCTTTTTTTTTTTTTTTTCTCTCTCCCATAGGAATTATTTACATTTGTTATTGACTGTCTTGTATTTTTTGTACACTATGCAACCGTACTTCATATATAAATTTTTGTATGAAAATAAGCACTTCAAACTTTTTTTTCTTCCTTTTTCTCTGTTGTTTATAACAACAATTTTATTTTGAATATACATTATAATTAAAAGCCTTCAATTAAGTAATTTTTTAATTTTAAAACTATGTAGTATTTCTGTAAGCTAAATGTATAAACCTCTTAAATAAGCTATGTCCACACTTTTGCGCTTTCGGGTTCGATTTTGCTTCCGACTTGAGGTTCGTCTTCCCTTTCGACTTGCTTTTAGCCCATGCTTCCCGGCATGCCTCTAGACGCATTCGATTTGTTGTCCACACTTGTTCGACAGTTCATGCCTCACGAGATGGAAGAGTCGGACGGTTACTGCTGCTTCGTTTCTTGTGATTTCGCAGAGTTTATAAGGTGATCACTATTTTTGCATAAAGCAACAAGAAATGTGCAACAAGTATAGATTACAATTTTGGTTCGGTGCTCTGTATAAAAATATGTATAATCCCTCTACTTGCATATTTATCATTCATATATATATATACACAGTCGGACCTCTATTTAATGAAGTCGCTAAATTCCCCCAAAAAGTTCGTTATATGGAAAATTCGTTAAATAGAGATTTACCTTATAACATACGTTAAACTACACAAAACAGATTTTAAATTCATAAACACTAAATACTATTAATAAAAGTAATTGATCGCACCTTTATTTTGTAAATTAATGTCTATTTGTTTTATATATCTTATCCATCAAACAGAAATGTGAAAGGAAAACAAGAATAAAACAAAACATTTTCCGGGAATACACTGTATTTTCAATTAAAAAAAATTGTATTAAAATTAATGAATTTTAATGATATTATCGCATTCAATAAAACAAGTAATTTTATGCATACATTACCACATGCGTCCTTAAATTTAATTACTGATAAAGTCTGTTAATTTTGTCTGAGTTTTTTGTTTGAAAAAGCGTTTTCTCTCATAATACTTCACTCATCTTTGAAATGCACCAAAAACCCCTTCAGGCGTATTTTCTTCAAACTGTAATCCGCGTTGGAATGTGTTAAAAGAAAGAATAAGTTTGAAATTTTGAGAAATATGGAGAAAAAAACATTGGATCACAAGAAAAAGTTCGTTAAATAGAGAATGCACTTCGCTATTTGGAGGTTATTTTACGAAGAAATTCGCAAAATGTTGTTGGTTCCAAGGAAAAGTTCGCAAAATAGAGGTTCGTTAACTAGAGGTCCGACTGTATATATATATATATATATAATTAATCTGTGTGTGTGTGTGTGTGTCTGTGCACGTGCAGGGGAAAATTATCTAAATGAGAAGACTAAAAAATAAATTTAAACAGTATTCTTTATGTAATACCTCATTAATCGATTAGAGATGTTTTTTCTTATACACATAGGTTCTACATCAATGTAGTTTGATAGAGAAATTAATAACTGTTGATACGGAATATAGAAAAGACCTGTTTTATTATATGCCAAGTTATTAGAAATAGAACTACAATTTATAGCTTTGTTTATGAAGTAATAAAACCAAACAAATACTAAGAATAGAAAACGGTAGAATATTGCTCGTTATTAAGATTTTATCTCTTAAATATATAATGTAAAATTACACTGGTATATTAATTTATTTCTGAATAAAAGGAATATTTATATTACTTTTGAAGTATACAGAATATTCAAGAAAAATCGTTAGCTAATCATACTATAGAGGGAGAGAGAGAGAGTAAGAGTAAGTAACCTCTTTAATATAAAGTAAAGAATTAAACCGAGACATTTACTTCTTTTCTGAGCAAAGCGGGCCATGAAGAATTACTTTTGAATTTTCATATATAATAAAAAAAAATTTCAACATATGTAAGAAGTTAAGAAGTATATTTTGTTATTAATGAAAATCGTTCATTTTTCTTTAACATGGGGTTAAATGAAGAACACGACGAGAAAACCATGACGGACTAAAAAATGCCTACATTTAAAATGTGTCGATAATATTTAGCTTCAAATAAAAATGATACATGCAGAATCATACGCATTTGGATGCAAGCAATGCATGACAGGGGGGGGGGGGGAATTACCTCACGCAAAACGCGAATTCAGGTTTTAACCTGCTTTCATAATACTAAAACATCTATTTTTTTTTTTTCAAAGTGAGTTTTTAATTTCTATGGTAAGCTATGGGTAATTTTTTATTCAGTATTTTTATAATAACAAATTAGCTGATGCATATTTTTGAAATCTTCTCCCTGTATTTCAAAAAGAAAATTTCAATGATATAGTACAAGTTTTCAAATTTTTTTTTTCAATTTGCTTTGTTTAAAAATACATTTAGTTTTTATTTTAACACAGTACACATTAATTATTATCAAATAATTATTTTAAATGTATTAAATGCATTAATAATTTTATTTGTGTATGCGGAGTTGTTGACATCCCACAATGCCGGTAAATTTCTGTAATCATCAATAAAATTTAAAATTTCTTCCGAAGACTGCGACATTCTGAACGCTGGCTTGAAAACTGCCTTGTATAATAGAAAATCGCATAGAATTCAGCATGAAAATCCACTTGGGTTGGATACAATTGCGATGTCGTATGCTCTATCGCGGCGCATGCGCTGTCGTGGAATTTGCAGGTGGTGAAGCATCGCTCTGAGCATGCTTCACATTTCTCTCTCCGTGCTACATGTTGAAACCGAAATCGAATCCGAAAGCGCAAAAGTGTGGACATAGCTTAAGATATAGAAGTTGCTTGCTCAGTGTACATCTTTCTAGGACTGTCTGAGTGGTACTTGTCAAAGTTAATTCAGTTGTCATCACCTGTCGCTTTTCAACATTGAATCAAGAGATTTATAAATTATGGATAATAATTGCATCTGTTATCAAAAGGTAAGGTGGGGGTCTGCAAATTTAAAATGAAAAAGTCTTGGGAATTATTGTGGTAATCAGTAATATGCAGTTATAAAAATTAGGACTTTCACATGTCATCATTCATTCACATTTACATTGTTCTCTTGAGTTTGGTTATACGTACAATGAATTTAGTCCAATCAATGAGTGCTCAAAAGAGGGGTGTAGAATGCATGGAATATGCGAGAATTTTTGACTTCAGGACTTTGTTAGGAGTAGTTAGTAGGTAAACATACTAAAAGTCCCCGCCCCTGGGGGTGGAAAGGTCCCATTTTTTTTGTTTTTCACTTATATCTCGAAAACGGTGCTCTGTAGAAAAAAATATTAAATATAAAAATGAAAGCTAATTAAATTTCCTATAAAATTGTCAATATACATATATGTCGAATTCCCAACGGTTTTCGAGACATACATCATTGAAAATCGATAATTTTCGAAAAAATCATTTTTACCTCACTCTTTTTGTCAAACATTTGCTTCTAGTGCCTCCCACGATCGTTTCTCATAAAAATAGTCATAGACGAAGTTGTAGAACATTAAATTTCCTTCAATTTGATACACACTTTTGCACTTTATCTTCAACCAATCAAAAGTTTTAGGATTTCTAACATGTACGCTCAATTTCAATGTTCCTTTAGAAATGAGTATGTTGAGATCCTGTTGCGTGCGTTTTAACTGCTGTAACTTGCTATCATGATGAATAACAACACTTTAGCAATGTAAATAAGGTAATTGCCGACAGGCTAGAATGTTCCACCCATCTTCTTTAAGTTCTTATCTTCTTTGAAGGCACAAGCCACCCTTTTCCAGACCCTTCCACCCTTTTATTTCCAGTTATTTTCTTGACAATTATTTTCACTATTTCGTTTTTACAACATTTAAATATAAAATTAATAAATTTAAATTAATTTTAAAAATACCATTCTTGAAATTCAATGAATCAAAATTATTATTTAAAAACAATCAATAAAAATTAAATTTAATTAAATTTTCAAGAATTATATTTTTGATAATATTAATATTATCAAAAATATAATTCTTGAAAATTAATTAAAATAATTATTTAACAACAATCAAGTTACTAGGCTCCTTGATTTGAAGAATTATATGCAATATGAACTGGCTCCCTACCCTCTGGCATTCTTCAACGAAAGTGGAATGAGGAAGTGCAGAAAGTCAGCACTATACACACTGTTTAAGCAAATTGATAAGGATGTTGATTTAACTACCTTTGAATTTGTTGTAGATGGGGAATTCCTAGTCCACAAAGTTGTTTGGCAAAAAGAGACCACTGTATCAACCATTTGTGATGGTTATGTTAGATTTCTGAAGATTCATTATCATGGGAGAGGTTGTACAGTGGTTTTTGATGGGTACACATGAGAGAGCACAAAAGTAGCTGAACAGAGTCGACGATATCGACTCGGGAGATGTGTGAACATCAATGTCAGTTTGGAAAATTAAAGTCAGACAAGAGGATTTCCTTTCAACTTTCATAATAAGAGTCAGCTGATAAACCTGCTGATGATGCAGCTGCAGAAAAATGGGATAAATACGCTCCAAGCTTCAGGTGATGCTGACGTTGATATCGTGAAGACAGCTATCAACAAATCGCAAAATTCCTCGGTTGCTGTTATTGGAGTGGACGTCGACTTGGCTGTTCTCTTGGTAGCCAAATCCCCAACTGATCGCGACAGCCTGCTGGTAAAACCTGGAAGTTGAAAGGTCAAGACGAGTGTAATATATTCCTCACAACAGCTGCAGCAGGAGTTGAAAATGAAGGACAACGCCCATTTGTTATTCTTACATGCATTCACAGGCTGTGACACAACGTTCGCAGGGTATCTCAAGAGTAAAGTGGGTTTTATCAAAATGTACCAGAAGTCCAAAATCATACAACGTGCAACTGAGGTATTTGCCAGCGGTTCTTCTTTCCCTAACTCCATTGCTGGGATCATAAGTACTCTCTCATGGTATGGCGATCCAACCACAGAAAAATCCCTCAACGAGTTCCACTACAAATCATTTATCAAAGCAGCTGCAAACATGAAACCTTATCTCTCAACTCTCCCTCCAACTGAAGGAGCTGTTAAGCAGCATGCATTCCAGACGTACCACCAAGTGCACCTGTGGTTAGGGGAGAAACCTAATAGTGGGGCGCCGAATTGGGATTGGGAGAGGAGGAATGACCAACTAGTTACGAAACTCTCATAAGGCGTCCACATTCATGTGCTCTGCACAGTATTCTGCGGGGGAAGCCAGTGATTTATGGGCAAAGCGCTCTGCAACGATCCTCCGATTGAGCGGTTTTTTATAGAGCATCAAAAGCGGGGCAGGGGGTCCCGCTCCTGACTAATGTAACTACCGTGACTAATCGACCCCAAAATGGTGTCAAGCGGGGGTCGGGGGGTACTTGTCTGCATGAATGTGGAAGCACCATCAGAGTTGGATACTGCCCGTGACGAAATCTTGAAGATGATTTTTTGCCGATGCACGAAAGGATGTGACAGTGGCAGGTGTGGTTGTAGAAAAGCATCGTTAAACTGCTCTGTCACATGCCCGAATTGCAAGGGCAATTGCAACAACGGAGTCGCAATATTAATTCAGGAAAAAGATGACGACAACGACATCGACAGTTTTTTTCATTTGACTATCAGTCCATGTAAATACTTTCATTATATGATTCGTAATAATATAATAAAAGCTATAATTATAAAAAAGGAGTTGTGTTTCAATTGAAATTACCTTATTTCCATTGCTAAACTGTTGTTATTCATCATGATAGCATGTTACAGCAGTTTAAACGCAACATGCTCTCAACATACTCATTTCTAGAGGAACATCGAAATTGAGCGTACATGTTAGAAATACTATAACTTTTGATTGGTTGAAGATAAAGTGGCAAAAGTGTATATCAAATAGAAGGAAATTTAATGCTCTACAACTTTGTCGCGGACAAATTTTCTGAGAAACAATCGTGGGAGGCACTAGAAGCAAATGTTTGACAAAAAGAATGAGGTAAAAATTATTTTTTCGAAAATTATCGATTTTTAATGAAGTATATCTCAAAAACCATTGAAAATTTGACATGTATGTATATTAGCAATTTTATAGGAAATTTAATTAGTTTTCATTTTTATAATTAATATTTTTTTCTACAGTGCACCGTTTTCGAGATATAAGTGAAAAACAAAAAAATGGGACCTTTCCACCCCCTCCCCCCTTTAGCTCTACCCCCAGGGACGGGGACTTTTAGTATGTTTACCTACTAACTACTCCTAATAAAGTCCTGAAGTCAAAAATTTTCGCATATTCCATGCAATCTACAATGCATTCATTGACTGGACTAATTAGA
>OU015495.1:42906649-43024149 GCA_907164885.2 Dolomedes plantarius
GGAGGAGCGCCGCAAAAGACTAAAATTAGAAGCAGACTGCTTCTAATTTTGGCTACGTATGCAATAAGTTGCCGCATACAAAATGACGAGCCGTTAAATCTCTAACCGGCTGGCAAATCTGATTGGCTACTGAATATACGTTTTTCTGTGCTGCCATCTATTGGTCACTATTACATTTAATTAAGCTAAGATATTTAATTGTGGTAAGACGACAGACTACACCATGCAAGGTTTGTTACCGCTTACAATTCGTACTGGTAAAAATTTTACATAATACGGCCTCAACATCACATTTAGCTTTCATTTGTCATCTTTCGTTCAGTTTTCGATGGAGAGCAAAAGCAGTGATGAGTTTTTGTCAAACACTTGTTAATTTTGTGGAAAAAAGTTTACAAAGAAGAGAAATCTTTATCAACATATTAGAAATATTCACAAGATTGATCCAGATATTGCAGGCAAATTGAATTGTCTATCATCGGGATGCAAGTTAACATTTGTCTACTATAAAGATTTAAGGTTACATTTAACCTCTTTCCATCACTTAAATATTGATTGTGAAGAATTGACTTTTAAATAGTGCTGTAATTTTGCTGAATTTTGACGAAACAATTTCACAGAATTTTTTATTTACAGATAATATGCTTAAGAATAAAAGATAATGAAAGGAATAGACTGTTTGCCATCAATTAATTTCTTTCTAAGTATATTTATGTGTAGTTTTTGTTTTAAATGACTTTTTTTTTCTTTTCTTTTCTTTGTTTCAATTCTTATTTGATAGGCTGCCATCTCATAATATGGGGATAAAATCAACATTGCCATGTCATTAAAATCTTAGTAAGATCATTCTGCAAAAATAGTTATTTTTCATTTCTTTGTGTTTCTTATTAGATGTAACTAACACACACACACACACACACACACACACACACACACATATATATATATATATATATATATATATATATATAAAGTTTTTTTTAAAGGACAGCACAATATTATATAAGATATTTTATAATAATCTTAAAATTTGTATCTGACATAATACTATAGTACAAAATAATATTGAAAAAGAAATGCAAGTTTATTATGTATTTGAAATATATTGATTTAATTCTAAATATGATTTAGATAATATTTAATATTTTAAAACTCAATTTTACTTTCATATTGTTTTATGATAAATGTAATACAAATAACATTTCATAATGATATTATAGTTTTGCGAGATGATCGTTTTATTATAAATTTAAATGTATCCTTTTGCTTTTTATACGGTTTTTGGCCTAGGGACAGTTAAAAAACGATTTTTTTCCTATCCGATATTAATTTTACAAAAAACAAGCAATTATTACGTACGGTTTTTTATAAATTTAAAAATTTCTATTTTACAAAAAGAAGTGTTGTAAATTTATGTCTATTATACATAATTTAGAAAAGTCAGAAAAGCATATTTCTTTATATAAAATTGTTACAGTAATATTAAATAAGCTATTTCAATTTATTAAATATTCAGAAGTATCATAGAATTCAGAAGTTTACTTGAATGTCTGGTGCTCTGATACATTTAAAGACATGTAAACAAAAGTTATATGTCTTAGATAAATAATTAGACACAATAATGGCCGACAGATGGCAGCACTGAAAAACGTATTTTCAGTAGCCAATCAGATTTGCCAGCCGGTTAGAGATTTAACGGCTCGTTACAAAATGTGACAGCTTAGTAAAAAAAATGCTGTATAGGCTTTCCGCTGGAAACGTCATGAAGTGACGTCACGCTTAAGCACCGCCCCTTGGTAGGCAAAACATTCGGCATTTTGCATCGTGCACATGTTAGCAAAGCTCTACTCAAACATTTACATATTTTTGAAACTGCTTATTGATTTAAATTATCATTATGCTAGTGAGTTATTTAGCTTATGTGTGCACATTCAGGCATTCAAAAGGATATAGTGTTGACATATATCGTTTTCCGAAGGATGAAAAATATACACGTGAATAAAACCTAATTACTAAAAATATACACTTCAGACTGGCACATTTTGCCAACATTATGTATTTCATATATCAGAGAGCATTCTGTGCAAACTATATCTCCGCACTTAAATATTGCTTTCATAGCAACATTTTCTTTTTACTTAATTAAAATATATTTACAACAAAATATATTTAAATTATATTTACAAAAATTTTAACTTAGAGAATATACAAACCTAATTTAGGTACAAGACAAAAACTTTATATAGATTAAGCTCTTTTTAATTAATTAAGAGGAATATAAACCTATGGCACCTGATGATAGCATACATAGACAACAAATATATAAAACCTCTTAAGATATTAAAATTTATTCTTGACAAATAATCCCTCCTTAATATTTTTATAAATTTCTGATAAACCATGGAAATATTAATATTGAAATTTTCACAAATCTTTTGTACTTTCCCTTTTTTAAAAAAGAGCATTTATTTATTAAAGCATTCAGAACAATTAAATATAAATACCTAGAAATTTAAATAACTTAAACGGCAAAGTATTTTTAACTAAATATTTTCATCATCAATGCAAGCTATAATGTTCAGGCAAGCATTAATGCATCATTAATGCAAGCTATAATGTCAGTAAAACAGTTATATTACTGTAAACAATCAACTGAAATAGTGCTATTCGCAGCAATTTTTTATTGTTAATTCACTGTGTAATGTGATGCATTTTATTCATTTACCCCCTTTCCAGAAGCAAGGATAACATGATATAACAACTTAAAAAAAAGAGTGTATCAAGTTAAGAATTTAACTAATTAAATTAATTTTTCAGATTCAAAACTAATTTTTCAGTAAAATGGAATCGTCATAAATACGTAATAAGAATAAAATAGATACCACGATACAATTTACACATAATTCAACACGTGTGAAGTAAGATCAGCAAAGTTATTGACAGTTTTAAATATTTAGGGAAGGCCATATAAAATTATACAAATCAAACTTACAACAAACAAAGGGTTCTAACTTTTTTTTTTCCTGGTGTAAAGTGCAAAAATCGTTTGATGTCGGATTTCTTTACGACTGGCCATAGAAAATGTCATCCTTCCAGTCTTCATTTTTTTAATAAAAAGGGATCTAGAAGGCAAAAGAAACCCCCATCTTCTTCTTTAAAGATTATTTTATCAACGTAAGTTTGTTTTTAAGATCTGTCTAAAGTATTCGCATAATTTGATAATTTTATATCGAATTTGTTGTTAGCCGGATCATAGAACGTCATGATAAATCAACGGATGTTTTGCCAACCAGCGATCGGCGTCGCAGTGTTTGTTTGTAAACAGGCGTAAAGTCTATAGCAACTTTGATTCAAGTGCATGCCGGTATGGTCGTAAGCATGAGAAAGATGCAATTGATCATCTAAAATCTTTAAAAATTAATGTTAGGCCATGCGGGCTTATTATAGATGGACAAGATCCTTTTTTAGCTGCTTCGCCAGATGGCTTGATCGAAGAAACTGGCATCGTGGAAATAAAATGTCCATCTTCTTGCGTAGACCTTACTCCTGATGAAGCCATCTGTTCACGAAAAGTGACTTTTTGGTCAGTAAATAAAAAAACAAACAGTGTGGATTTAAATAAAAAAAACGTGTATTATTTCCAAGTTCAAGGACAATTGCACATTACACAAAGAGAATTTTGTATTTTTGTGCTTTGGACACCTAAGGGCACAAAAATTGAAAAAATAGCAAGAGATGATTCTTTTTGGGAGAACAATATGAAGGACAAATTGAGACAATTTTATTTTGACTGTTTGCTGCCGGAACTATTGGACCCACGTTTCCCTCGATCACTACCCATAAGAAACCCGCAATATATAATTGACGCTATGAAAATGAGAGCAATAAAAGCAGCGGGAAATTAATTCAACATTTTTATAATTATTAATAGATTCATGTAATGCAATTATTATTATTATTATTATCACTATTATTATTGTAATTATTATTATTATCATTATTATTATTATTATTATTATTATCATTATTGTATTTTTTAAATATCTTTCACTTTGCATTTGTATTTCTGTGAGCATAGTTTTTTCTTATGTAACTGTCTTTATGCTGTTTAGAATCTATATCTATACTAATATATAAAGAGAGATTATTATTATTACTATTATTATTATTATTATTATCACTATATTATTATTATTATCATTATTGTATTTTTTAAATATCTTTCACTTTGCATTTGTGTTTCTGTGAGCATAGTTTTTTCTTATGAGAGTGTCTTTATGCTGTTTAGAATCTATATCTATACTAATATATAAAGAGAGAGCGGATTTTGTATGTGGAGGGTAATCTCCGGAACCACTGCACATATTTGAAAAATTCTTTCACTGTTTGAAAGGTACATTATTCCAGATGGACATAGGCTATATATTACGTATATCTGACCAGTAGAAAGAAAGTTAGGGGCCTAAATGTTGAGCTGATGCTTCACCTTTACAATTTTTCCTTTGTCAGCCATAGTCAAGTAACCATAGCAACACATAAAATGATATTTTCATTTATTATCATATGCCTATGTGATAGCCTATGTCCATAAATATCAATAAAACATTTAACATTGGAATTTTCTGTGTCAACCATAGTCAAGTAACCATAGCAACACATCAAACTGCATTTCCATTTATTATCAGTAAAACATTTAATATTTTAAAGATTCAAGTGGAGGAGGTATTGATAAATACAAAAAGGATTTTTGAAATTGGCAACGTTTAAGGGTTTATTCAAGAAAATTACATTTGGAACTACGCTTTTTATTGGAGATTTCAGGTAAAAAAAGATTTACAATTTATTGGCTATCAACTGGAAATTTATTTGTATAATATTACAAAACTTTATGTAACTTATAAACTTTATGTTTTTGAATTTATGTACAATTTTATGCACAAAGAGTAAATCGAACTTGAATTATTGAACTTTATTAAAAAATCAGCGTGTTTCATCGAAACTGTGAAATTTATTGATTATTTCGAATAGGCCTATGTTTGCTCCTTTTTAAGTGAAAAAGTATTGCTTCAATTGAGCTGAAATTTTGTATAAATATAGTTGGTAGTTCAGATTAAAACATAGGCATATTATTTTTTGAAAATCAGGCCCAGGAGTTTTTTAATTAATGTTTTAATGATTTTGCCCATAGAAGTTCATTATTCCGACAGCTTCCGCGGCTGTACTCGTTGACAGCGAGATTTTGGGGACGAATCGTACCAAAATCGGCACGCGGGTGGCCACGGACACAATTCAGTGACTGACTGACTGACAGATAACGCACAGAATAAACCACTAGACCTAAAGGGCTAAAATTTTGCATGGCGATTCTTCTTATAGTGTAGGGGTGCACTAAGAAAGATTTTTGAAAAATTCTTCTTAGATTTTTTGAAATTAAATTTTTAAGCTGTTTTTGTAACTTGCATTTAAAATAATAATCTGAGGGTTATAGAATTTATATCACGAGAAAGATAATAAAAATTTCTTTAAAATGAAATCTTTTTCGAATCTTTACCTTCATTTTCTGATTTTGGGTGAAGTTTTAAAGATTAATTTTTAGAATTTTATTTATGAATGTTGATCACGTGGTTTCTTTTCTTTTTGTGGTACTTTAAATTAATTTTACGTCACGTGCATAACAAAGAAATAAACTGACATAAAAAATATTTTTTTTCTTCCTAATGCGGCAGACGATTGGACATTATCCAAAAGAAATATTAAAATACAGTAAAAGAAATGTTCCTCAAACTGTACTATATTAACTGTGCTATATTCTTTAGTATGTTCTATTAGATTTTATTTGAATATTTTCTTCTACATTATTTTGTCTATACGAATTTTTTTATAAATATATTTTTTGTTTTTTTGGCATTAATTGCATACATTGACCGTTGTATTTAATTTGAATGTACTCCGTAGCGAAGCACGGGTATTCAGCTAGTATTTACTAATGAAAGAAAAAAGTTTTGTAATCTCTTCAATCCTGTTAACAGTAGATATTTATCGCTTTGTTTTTAAGTGTACTTAACGTTCCATAAATAAAAAAGATACAGGGACGTTTATTCTTTTATATATTCAATGAAATTTTTCAATTTTTATTTGTGTTTATGTACATCTCCATTTTTTACTAACTTAAATGTCTAAATGTTTAACCCGAGTCTCTTTCTATGAATCTCTCATGTTACCCAATGCAGTGAAAAAAAAGGAATTGTGAAAAGAAAATGTTTTTAATTCTCCATCTGATTTGAACATAGATCTGTTTTGTTTGAAATTATTGCAAGTTAATCGATTAAATGAAGCTTGTAACGCCCAGTGTACCAATGTTTTAGAATTGAGTTGAAACATGTAGATACTCATAATAAATACTTTTGCTTTCGAGGACATTTTTACTATAATTTTTAGAAGATTTTGTTGTCCTGTACTGAGGCATGTGTCTATCTAAGACACACTAACAGAATCATGTTGGTTTTGTTGATAAAAAGATAAGACATGAGGGAAAAAAAAATCGGGACCAACAAAAGAGGTCATGTTCTCTTTAAAAGGGATATTTTGGCAACTCTAGTTGTAGCGAATGAGCGCTGTGTTTTGTTTTTGCTGTAAGTTATAAAAGTAATTTAATTTGGATATGTAACAAAATGCTGATTTTTTTAAGCATAGAAAATGCATAGAAAATGCATTTGATTTGATTTTTGAAAAACTTTTTGACAGATCTACCCAAATTGGGATTGAACCCTAAAATATCCTCTTACTGCGCCACTGGTGTATGTGTGTTTGTTTAGTTGAAATCTAATCTGAAAATCTAAAGAACTCTTCTAAAAACTCTCTTGTGTTTTTGGATGTAATTTTACTTTAAAATATATTTTGTTTATAGGTATAATCGAAATATTTAAAAATAATCTTAGTGGTATTATACTTTCGTCATTATTGAGAAATTTTCCTGAAAAAGTGTAAACTTATGTTATGTAAAACAGCAATTTTTTAATATTTAAAAATTGGAGAAAAGGTTTAGAAGAAAAAAAATTATGCGCGAACCATCACAGAAATTTCTCTACCTATTTGGAGATGAGGCTGCCTTACTTAGCCCTGTTTCAAAACTTGACAGTGGTATCCTAGGTTTGCAAAAGTCCACGTATCTCATTCCAATTATCTCAACCCTCCCCTCTCCCCCATAGGGTTCCACTTTCACACTCCAACATGTGTTGACATGATACAACACATCCATCAAACTCAACCCGTGGTCAGGGGTGGCTCTTGGTCTTCTGATTGGAGGAATATTCGTGCAGGGTAACCGCCCCTCTTCTGGTAACACGGGAGAATGTTTTCCCCGGAAAAAAAAATCGAGTGATGCATCCCCTTAAGGGAAAGATGACGTTGAGACAAAAATAAACCAATCATAGGCGTTAAAAAGTTTAGCATTGAAATTTTTAACGCCTATGATTGGTTTATTTTCGTCTAACGTCATCTTTCCCTTAACGGTACGCAACGGACTCCTATGTGAACAGGCCATAAGAGCCTGTTCTGCTAGGTGTCCGGTAGTGGAAGTGTTAAAGTATTGAAATATATTTAACTGATGACAAACCGGGCAATGTGACAGCCTCCTGTGTCCAAACCTCCTATGGGCCTATTCATATAGGCGTCCGGTAGCGGAATCGTAAAAGGAAAAATGGCGCTGAGTCGGAAATAAATCGATCATAGGCGTTAAAAATTTCGTTGCTAATCATTTGGAGGTTTGTCATTGGTTAAACATATTTCAATACTTTAACGCTTCTGCTACCGGGCTCCTGTGTGAAAAGGCCCTAACCCAGTGTTGCCAACCTCTACGAAGCGCCTCCCCCTAGCGCCATCTCGAAATCCCCCTGTTTCCCCCTAACACCAACTTGAGATCATCCTAAACCTTCCTAAAAGAAATTCTGGTTCCAAATAGGCATCCTGTTTGAGAGATAAATTGAAATAGATAGAAAATATACACTTACATAATGAAATGGAGGTTTATTTGCATTTGACATACGTATGGAACTTATAATCTAATAAAAAAAAACGCGTCTCGATTGTACAAAATATTAAAAAATGTCCCCCCCCCACAAAATTCCCCTAAAAAAAGTGGTCCCTAAAAACACCCCTTTTCATCTAACTTACCCCCAAATTTAGGGGGGAAACCCCCAAGTTGGCAACACTGCCCTAACCAGAGGTTGGGGCTAAGGCCTTGTTCACATTGCTTTTAGACGGAGTGAAGCGTCACAGATAAAAATATTAACCAGTCACAAAGCTCAACGCAATGACCGCTTGATACGTCAAACCAATCACGGGGCAAGTCAACAATCTCCGCGCCACCATAGGAACGCTACGCCACGCTCCAGAAGCAATGCAAGCCATGCCTAATCTCGGAACATACGAAAATTTCTTTGTGCGAAAATGACGTCATTGGGACTTTTATTTGAAGTCATGAAGCTACAGTCTGTAGCTTCATGTTTGAAGTATTTACCAATAAACATTGCGAACTAAGAATTCACTTCGCGACTGAGGACATGGCCCGTTGTGCCTAATGTTTTCCCTTTCTATCTTTGGCTACAAAACGCAAAGAACCGCAGGAGCTATGTCAACACTGTAATACGAAAATACAAGTATCAGATAGAAGGGACTAATTAAATTAAAAACATTGTCATTATCGAAAAATTATGGAATCAATAAAAAATAAATATGAAAAGGAATAAATAAATAAATAACGTAATATATCAAAAGAAGAAAACTTTTGAATATGTAAACCAATAAATGTCTGCAATTTTCCTATAATATTCATCAAGAAACTTTCTAGTTTCCTTTTTCTTTTCGGAGGTTTCTAACAGAAACTTTCTCGTGCTTTCGCTAGAACGTGCCTACGTCATCTTTAGATTCAAAAGTGTAATAACATTTTAAGAAATTTTAATTAACTATGAAAGATTGCCATTAAAATTATATGATTAGAAACATTTATTTTTGCATAAAAGACTTTCAGAAGAAAAGAATCAAATCAAAACCAGAAGTAACTGATTTCAAGAGCTGTGACTAATTCTGAAACTACTATCATTTCTTGACGGTTATACGGTGTTTCCCCGAGCCGTAACAACTGTGTGAACTTATGGAAATTTCTCGGAATGCATTTGTTTATGTGAGTGTGTAATCAAAATTTTCGTGTAGACTGGTGAAAGCATTAGTAACGGAGAGTAAATGTCATATTGATCTTGCTATATAAACTCTGTATAGATGTGAGTTTTCATTTTTTTATAGTTGTTACTAGGTAATTTGTCTTGTTTCTTTTCGAATTGTTTGGCTACGCTTAAAGGAGCAATCAGTGAAAGCTTGCATTTCCTTAATATTTTGTATGAAATTTTTTTTTTGGCCAATTTCTGTATTACAATTTTTTAACCTTTTGAGTTTTTCAGCTAAACTGTACTTTTACCGTAACTTATAATGTTTGTCTTTATCTTGTGATTATTATCGGTATGTATCCCGATAAGTTGTGTGTTTTAGTGTTTTATGTTTTTTAATATCGTAATTGTTTGCTGATTTTCAGTAAAAATCTATCTGAAGATTTTTTTCATTTTAAAGGCGTGTAGATGATTTTTCCAAAGACACGTTCGCTTCAACTGGATGTTTAACAACCTGATGCCCGAGATATTTTTGCGTGTCTTTAAATTGTGGCATAAATTATGACTTAACCAGTCGTAAAGACTGTTGTGTGTCGTTAAAAGTTTTTGCGTGCGGTGTTTATTTTTCTAATTGAAGTTTCGTAATTGTGCTTTATTTTACTAAGATTTTATTCATCTCGTTTTTGTTCCGAATTTTTTTTTATTCGTTTTCAAAAGTGTTCCAGTGGTAAAACTGCAAATTACTGCTCACTGCAGTACAATTTTAAAAGCTTGCTAAATAGCCATATTTGATAATTTTGGAAGTTATATTTATGAAAATATATATGAATTAAAAAATGAAAAAATATAACAAAAAGAATTTTTAATGTACATTTAAACTTTGCAGTTTATTAGACAATCAAGAATTTTAGATCAGTAAATTGGGTCTAAAACTAAAACAGTGGTGTTGTGAGTCTTCGGAGTTGGATTCAACACAATTTAAAATGCTATGTGTGTATTTTAAAACACTTGGAGTGTGTTAAAATTTATCTACCATTATATGCAATTAAAAAAATTTTCTTATTGAATTTGCAAAAATACTGAAACATATGTAATATACAGCTATTTTTTTTTGTCAAAATGGCAAACTCTTGTTCTTTTAACAAATGAAAATTTTTGTCACAAATTGGTATATTTAGTCATTTCCAATCTTGTTGGTCAATATATGTCAACAGTTTTTTAAAAAAAATATGATATTTTATTCTACTTGTACCAAGGTACTAGATGAAGCAGTGATCAGTTTTGTAACCCTTTATTTAATGCCATCTTACTCACTCATTTTAAAACCTTGGTAGAGTTACTTGTTAATAAATTGGTCATGGTTTTTTTTTTCTTTAGCTTTTCATAATATTTTCTGTGTGTTTGAGGATATTCAAATTTGAATAATTTTTTAATTAAAATTTTGCAAAAAATTTCTTGAAAACACCGTTTTTTATCTGTTCTTTAAGAATTGCATAATCTGCTCAGTTTTTTTACATTCTTTCAGTGTTTTTCCCTTATACTTTTTTAGAGTAAAATTAAGTAATTAAATTATAATATTGATAACCGGGAAGAATTGTATTTTTTGAAGGCACAGTTGTTTCAAGGATCAACATACTCACTTTGCATGCTTAAGATTGGGATTCTTACTTGCACATGATGATTTTTCATCCTTACTTGTTCAAAATTAGCGTATAGAGTGAAATTTTGCTGAAATAATTGCCTTGCCAAAAGATAACTACACTACAGCAACCAATTTTTTTTGTCATTTTGACATGTTATTTAGTATGAGGAAAATGATTGTAAGTTGTAATTTCAGACATCACCAATTATCTACTGTTCAGTCATGTAGATTATAAATATAGCCAGTTCAGTTTTAATGTAAAACTCTTCCTGTTTGGAATTAACTGTGAATTATATCACAAATTCCAAACATGAAGAGCTTCTCTTTTCCATTTAATTAAAAGTTCCATATCTTTCTCGTAATCAATCATTGTAATCTGATCTTATGCAAAAAGATTTCTAATCAATGCATCTTTAAATACTTTGTAATCCAAAGAGTATATTGCTTAGAATAAATGGACTTTTTACTTGTCAGTAATTTAAACTGTAAATTTAAATTTTTTATACTAAATTTTGGTTTTATTTTGAAGAAAAGTTTTCCTCTTTGGATTCAGTGTTTTTGTTGTTATACTGGTCTGTAAATTTTCAGAGAGTAGGATTGGTGTGTATGTCATTATGAATGTTACTTTGTCTGTCCTCTTAATGTACTGAGACTTTAGTTTTTTATCTTTGTGATTTTTTACTGAAAGTTAAAATTTACAAGTTGAAACTGCCTGAAACTGATTTTTAACTAGTATGCTTTAAAATGTTAACTTAATTTACATGAATCAGGTTAAGGCTTATAGAGCATTATACATAAATATTTTTACTACTTCTTTGTAAGAAATTTTTTGATTATCTCGGTGATCTATGCTAATAATATAAAGCTCTTAAAGTAAAAATCAATATATCAGCCAGATAAATTGAAGTGCTAACAGTGATTGAATGTAATTGCCTATATTAGCAAAAGATTAGAGTTAAGGATAACCAAAAAAAAAAAAAAAAAAAAATTGCTTGTTCTTTTCGGAAAGAAATAAAATTCAAAGGTAAGAAGAAAAAAATATATTTGTTCTCTTATAAAACATGTTGATTGACTTCATTGCTATAACTCTTTCCTTTTTTATCAAGAGCTTTAGGAGCTACTGACTTATGCCAGGGTTGTAACACATTGTTTTGAGGATGTACTATAGCTAAAATTTTAAGAGTTTTGGTGTAGGGTAAAGTGGGGTAAGTGAGAACGCAAAATCATATAGTTCCACTTTGAATCTATATATGTTTTTAACTAGTTGTTGTATTTGTATGAAAATTTGCATATACACTTTCGGTTATATTCTACATTTATAGTTATATTTTGAAATAAATATTCACAACTTTTTTTGGTTGTAAATATTTAAAGGTTTTGTGTTTTGCATTCTTATAGCAAACATAGCAAAAGATGGTTGGTTATGAAGTTTCTCCAGCTAGAAAACATATGTTGGGACAAAAAAACTATTTATATTGCTGTTTTAACACACTGTTCTTACTTGCCCCAACACAAAATTTTTATGGGGCAAATGAAAACCCTGCATATCAGAAAAATCAGAATTTTTACAAACAGTATTTTAAAAATTGAGTTTACTATTTTAAAAAACAATAAGCTTAAACATCTCAAGAATAAAACTCGTATACTATCAAAGATGCTATATTAATAGTTGTCTTATAAAATCAATCATTTTCCTGATCCTGTTGCTAGTGGAGACTGGTAAGCTCTTCCTCTTTATTTTTGTACCTATGTCATATTTTGTAACCATAATTCCATCGGTATTCATATGTGTATACCATTTGTATAATGCATGCAGTTATTTAGTTTGATAAATCCTGGGAATATTGTGTCAGGCAACTCACTTGGGGTCTCTTTTTCATAATAAAGAAGTCCTATACATAAAAAAGTGCTGTATTATATTAAATTCTAAAAATCAATTACATGTCATTTATTCTACTATTTAGTAAAGGATTTATAATGTAAATATAGAGTTTAAATTCATGAAATAAATATTTTAACAGCCAAAACAAATATATATTTAAAGCTGTGATTGATGCATAGTAGATGAATTTTAGCATCTAATGTAGAATTATTTCATTTTAGGTTTTAAGGTGCTGTTCTTTAGTTGTTTAAACATGCAGCAGGATACATATTTTTATCAAAATTTCCCTCAAGATCCTAGGTAATGTGTAAGATATTATTTTTGCCACAAACTGAAATTTGAATGTAAATGATGTCATTGTGTATTTATTGGTATAAACATTGAACTTGCAAATTTCACAACTTTCTTTTTTAAAAATTTTTTATGTTTACATCTCTTCAACGTGTAAGTCATAAGTTTAATCAGTATGACTGTATAGAATATTTCAGGCCTCTCTTAATTTAAAACAACTACCAAACCAGGGGTGGCTCCAGTCCCGAGTTTTGGGGGAGAGCAACGTCGGCTCTTAGGGTTATATATATATATATATATATAAATATTATATATATTATATGTATTATATATATATATATATTATAATAATAATAATATAAGAAATAAACATCGCCTCATTTTAAATTTAAACTCATTTAGTAATAGGTCTACGATTATATAGTTTTAGGCTATGGAGAAAAAAAAATACGCTGGGTATTTTTGGGAGGGGCAATTGCCCCTACTGCCCCCCCCCCCCCCCCTCCTTGGAGCTGCCAATGTACCAAACAGAATGTCTTTGTTTTCATTTTTACTAGTATTTACAAATTCCTGTAATATATCCTATCATAATGATTTACTACCTCAGTAAAAAAAAATTTCTTTGTTTATGTTTAACTTTTTAGTTTTATACATCATAAATGTTAAAGTGAATAAGCATGATCTTTTATTATGATACATAAATTATACAAACTTATGTAATCTTTTCTGTGTGCTTGTTATTTACTTAAAATACTGAGAAATTTGGCAGTTATCAGCTCTCAATTTCAAATTAGAATCACATTTTCAAAAATCAGTTTTCTTTTATTTTAATCACATTTTTAAATTTCAAATGACTGTTGTTTTCAATTTCACTTTTCAAAATTGTGAAGGCAGTTTAAATTTAGAGAGGCATGTATGAAGTCACAGAATAAAATGATAGATATATACATGTCCGTAGTATTTCTATTTATTGTTCAGAGAATAATAACTGAATTTTCTATCTCAATATCTGTCTCAAGATTTCTCACACATTAAAGATCGTATTTTGCATGTTGTCCAGTATATCTGCAATAGGTATCTTGCAGCAGTAGAATACTTTTCTCTCGTTGATTGCTAATAAATGTTCTTTTATGAGGTGTTTGGCCATTGTTGTTGGGGAAAATGTATGATATGCTTAATATGGATATGGCTATTTCCATATTAAACATATCATACATTTTTCCATATTCATAGCTATTTCTGATGCTATTGATAAATGGAAAGAATTAAAAGAAATATGAAAATCAAAAATCCTGAGTAAAAAAGAATAAATTTTGCACACCAGTGTTGGTCTGTATATACTTAGTAAGGTTCTTAAACTAAACTAAAATCTAAGATATCTGTAATTACATTTTTTCCAGTTTCTAAAGATGACGATTATAGGCAAAGAATGTTGTTTAAACAAATACATCTTCTCAAAGTTTTCATTAGTTAGTACTTTTTACACTTATACTTTCTGTGCATATTTAATAAGTAAAGAAATATCAATAAAATAAAAATGTTATGTAAACAAATAGGGAGATATACAGGGTGTCTCAAAAAAACCTTGACACATTTTAAAAATTTATATTAAAAATAAGTACTCATGGGAGGAACTAGAAATTCACATATGTGTTACCTTATATATTAGAGTTTTTTTTTAGTACAGTCAACAAATTTCAATATGTGCTCTTTTTGTGTCACGGAGAATATCCAGTGGGTAATCCATTTCAGCCCATGTGAGTTCCAAAATGGATTCTGTAACACATGAAATTGCAGCAATTATGTGTTGAGTTCTTTAAGACTGTCCACTTTTGTTAAATAAACTTTGTCATTGATAAATCCCCAAAGGGGATCCCCAAAAAGGTCAAGAGGTTTAATGTCTGGAGATCGAGGTGGCTATTGGATGGGACCATCTCGTTCAATCCACCTGTTTGGGAATTCCTCATTTAAAAAGTCTTATACAATCATATCTCCAATGAAGTGGCACATTGTCTTGTTGCGAAATAAATTTGGGATGTAAATAAGAAATTTGTGGGACAGTAAAATAGCCATTTTACAACTTTTGTTCTCACAGAACAACTAGCACCCTCTGTTGAACTTTTTTGACATAGAAAAAAAACTCTAATATATGCGGTAACACATCTGTGAATTTCCAGTTCCTACCTAGTATACTTTTTTATATAAATTTTTCAAGGTTTTTTGAGATACCCTGTTTATAAATTTTTAAGGGGAATGCTCATTATCAATATAACTTATCTATTAAACTAATCTAAAACTAATTCATATTGAAAAATGTTTAATGAAATGTTAAGTAAATCCCGGAGGCAATAATGAAAAATGCCGAAAGTTTTCACTCCTTTTTTTAAAATTTATTGCTTTTTGCTGAAAACAAATTTCTTTATAGCAAACTAATAATAATATATATGCATGTATGTTTATATATGAAGATAAAAAAAGAGACCCTGCCAGAGACATGTTTCTTATTTTTACTTGTTGATTGAATATGTGTTCAAAGGTTTTAAACATGTTGTCTAAAAAGGACAAACATGTTGAGCTTAAACAAGCAAAAAAAAAAAGTACCCTTTTTAAAGGTCCTTTAAACAATGCTGAAAATTAAGACCATTTTTACCACTTTTTAAGGCTAAGTAAAAAACTTCCTTTATATTTTTATTTCAACATTAAAAAAAATGAGGGCAACATAAACATAAAATTTAAACAAAACTATTTGTATATTTGATCTTTTATTTCATGGAAGTGATTGTCAATTCTTAGTGAGTCCTTTAGGATTCACATCAGAAATTTTTTATATAATTTTTCTCTTCACGTGGTTATGTTTGAAAATAGTTCTTCATAAGTGTATGTAGTGCCAAAATTGATGTGAATATGGTATGATTGGGAAGAGAATAATATTTCATTCTGGGATGATGAGTCTTAATAAATTTATGATCTATTGGGGCCTTAAGTCTAGCTGTCTTGGGCTGTGGGTTAGGTGCCCCTGCTGTAGACCGTCTTATCTTTTTAAAGCATCTTGTGAATTACAGCTTTTTCTACACCTCTCTTTTAAATCAATCTTCTCATTTTTGAGATTGATGCTATTTTCTTGAATTAAACTGTGTATGCTTTATTTGTATAGCTATCTAAACACGTTTGATGACTATATTTTGAAAAGTAACTTGCTTCTCACAATTTTATATATTCTTCAGTGTTACTTTAGATTGTTAGGCATAAATGCATTACAGTTTCTTGTAAATACAGTGATTTCCACTTATAAGAATCACGTTTGTTATTACTGTTTTTGATTCTTATAAGCGGTTGATTCTTATAACCGAAATTTAGGTTTTAGGACAGGAACACACACACACCTATATATATACATGTATTAGATAATTTTACCATAAAATACTCTTTAATTTAGGTTAATTATCTTTTATTAAAATTATTTTTATAATTTTAAAAATACAACTTAATTTCTAGACCTATAAGTAGATACACATGATTATGGTAAGAGAAGAAAAAAATCCAATATTTGTTACAGCATACCTGCTTAACAGTTTAACATTTCAACTACAGGAAGGGTTCAAGAAAAAGTTTTCTATGGTAGTTTGGCATAATGAAGTTTTCAGGAGGCTGTTTATACCTCTTTCAATACCAATAGTCTCAGACAAAGATTCACCTTCACGGTTACGCTTACGTTTCACGGTTTAATAACGTGCTGAATCTAATAATGTCACGTTTTCCTAAGTGATAGTGGACACTTCCCCGAAGATTTGTGTGTTTCAGGGTCCAGGAAGCCAAAACCAGGATGTGGGAGGTGGGTAAAAAAGAGTCCCTGTCTTTGTTTGTCAGTGGAGAAAAGTGAAATCGGATCCGCAGGGGTAGGATGCCCCTGGGTCAAGCTAATAGCACGGCGTTTAGCTAAAGCGTTTAAGGGGAAACTATTATGTTATGTCTAACAAAGAAAGGGGTGCATTTTGCGACTGTATTGCATCACATCTTATCACTCTTTCTTTTAAAAAAATTAAGAAAGAACTTCGTACTTTTTGAGGGTTTAAGTGGCTTTTTTGGAAAAATGAAAGGAAAGCGAAGAGTGTAAACTGATTCTTAAAGCCGGTGGATTGATTCTTTAAAGCGAAAATTTTAACATGGAAATATTACATTTGTTTTTGTTTTTGCGATATTGATTCTTATAAACGGTTGATTCTTATAACCACTGATCACTATAAGCGGTGGTTACTGTATGTATAAATATATTTGGATAATGTGTATGTTTCTATTGTACAATATTATTGCAGGCTTTTTTTGGTAAATAGGCAACTAATTTGCACTGTTTTAACATTCTTTAGGTTGCAATTTCCTACTGCAAGTTCCTTTCCAGCTCAAGCTAATACATCACAGTGGTCTGGTAATTACATGCCTGAAGTAAATTTGAGTCAAGCTCAGAATGCCCAAAATCCGTTAGTATATATCATAGTTTATTTAATAATCCTTTTCAAGTTCACCTTGTATGAAATTGTGAAATTTTTGTTTTTTAACTTGCATTTTTCTTATGTAAGGAGAAAAATATTCTGTAAATCAGACTGTAGTTTTGAAAACATTTTCCCGTTATTATATTTTTTAATGTTATGGTACACGATAAAAAGTGTAAACTTTTTTGATATCAGTCCTAATTTTTCCATTTGTAATAAAGGTTATATAATGAGAGCTTGTGATTTTTATAGATGCAAAATCATTTCTTACTTTTTTATATTACAATTGCAGTATATTTTATTTATTTTTTTTTTAAATGGAAAATTAATTATACATCGTTCTAAATGCTTTCATTTTTATATTTTATTTTTCTTGTGTTTAATTGCTCATGTTCTTTTGGTTAATTATAGAAAAATTTTAAACATAAACCATTGAAATTTTTTTAACTGGCATTTCAATTAATGATCATAGATTTAATTATTGAGGATATTCATCTATAGATGGTTAAAATAATGTAATAGCATAATTTCACACTTAGAATTCAAGCATATATGTTTTGCATTAGAGGAGAGTTTTGTTTAAATTTTAATTTGCTTGTTGCCAGAGGAAATATTTCATATACATATATGTATATTTCGTCAATGTGTAGGATAAATATGTATAAGTATATATATGCAGAACTGCATCTAAAGGTTTTTGGACCCTAGACATACAAATTAAAGTTGGGACCCTTCTTGTATAAACAAGAATAAGGGTAATGTTTGTTTAAAAAATATCACATTTCTATTTTGAATTGTGTAAATTTATATTATTAATTTCAGATGGAAAAAAATAATTTAATATTGATTTTTTATTTTCATTTTATTTTAGGACTTTTAAAACTTATTTTCTAATTTTGACATCTGTAAACATATTAATAATTTTCACTTAATAATTTTTTACATGTCTATTTGAAAATAAAAATTGAATAATCTGGAGATTGTTTTTCTTCTGTGCCCTATTCTAGGCTTTAAATCATGAATTTATTTGTGTATTTTTTCTGTGACTGAATTTACTAGCACTGTTTCTTTTTGTTAGAACTGATGAATTTGGGAATTATTAGTTTTTAGGCAATAGTTTAAAAAGTCTCCATACATCAATTTCCCCCTATTTTATTGCATTATAATCTTTTTGTGTGCTTTCATTAACTTATAATTTAATGTTCTGTTGCCTGTTCATATTATCTCTTATACTCATCATCAAGCCTCTTTTAGAATCTTTTATACAATTTTTATGACTTAAGACTGTTTTTAATAATTTTATGTACTTAGCTAAGTGTCGTATTGCTCGTCCATTTTATTTATAGGGCGTGATTATTTGGTGATAGTACAAAGATTATCTATCTTAAAAAGGGGTATTTGGGTGTGTTGTGTTTTAATTATGTATTTTGTTACCCAAAGCTCTGGACATAATTAGCAATTAACGAACAATTTTAAAACCAGTTGGGTCTGCTAAATCAACCTTGCTCCACATTAAAAGATGATCCGCAGATGAATAATTACTGACTCAAGGTTTTAAAACAAAAAAAACTTATTTATTTACAGTGTGTTAATATTTACATTTTATCTCATCAAATTTAATTAACATATCGCTACTCTACTCATTATCAAAAACATGAGCAAATGAAACAGGGTTCTATTTAGTTCGACTTCTGGATTCAGGAAGTGTAAATACGAACTAAAACAAAACTCTAAAATCTCCTATCAAAATAATACACTATATTTCAAATCACATAAAACCCGCACTAACAAATCAATAGCAAATGTGGGATCTGAAGTAAACAAAATCAAAAGAAACACTCACGTCCTTTATTTGAGGGCAACGTTCGGGTTATGTGTCGACTCTCGGACTCTTCCGTGACGTTAGTTGGGACTCTGTAGATTCTCTTTCTAATGATGGGGCACTCTTCCACACCGGGGTATTTGTTACTGTAGGCGGACCGAAGACAATCTTCTCAGCAGCACACCTCTTTATTTTGGATTCGGGATCAGCTATCAGTCTTCACTCCACACAGGCTTTCTTTCTCGGGAAGGATCAACCGAGTTCCGACGCACCAACCCCCTTCGTTTTATTTTAACTCCGGGAATATTCGACCGGACTTTTGGGCAGTCAAATGGGGGTAGGTTTTTCATCAGCTGACCCAGGGCGAGGCCTCCTGGACTCCGACTGACTTCCTTTTTTTTTTTTTTTTTTCAAACTCACTTCCAATATTTAAATTCATCTAAACGTTCCCGCTTCTGGAACCAATTCACCAGCCATTCAGGAAACTCAACTTTTTATTTGCTAATTTTCTACACCTAAAAACCTCTCATTCGCTACCCTCTTTCTTAATCAAAAACGCCCCTCTTACGCAATGATCCAAACAGCTGATGACCACCCGCAAAACACCACCAAACCATGTGGTTTTCTAACCCTCCCCTCCATCAATCACCCACAAAGAGTCATTGTTACTTAACGTCACAAATGGTGCCATCCTTCTCTTATCTTTGTCTATCATCTAAAGACCCCACACACTATTGCTTCGTTAAATGGCTAATGTTGCCAACAAATGCCGTGTCCTATAGTCAGGTCGGCATCAAAGTGGTTACCAACCTTAAACACAAAATGTAATGAATCAAAGCTTTCAAACTTTTTTATTTTCTCTTAAAATATTAATTTTAATTTTTTATGAAAGCGCTTCATTACACTAAGTATATAGGTACTGCATTTTCGTTTAAGTTTAATGTTGAATAAAAAGTTCAAATATTTAAATTTATAGTTTGAATGTAATTTAATTTCCTTTATCAATGATAAATTGAGTGATAACCCTTCTCTCATCTCTCATAACTGTTTTTTCACATTTTCATTTATAGATTCAACTTTGGTAATCAACTCCAACCAGCAAATAACATAACACCTGTATCGACTGCTGTTTTTGGTTCGACGTCTACCTTCTCATGGGCACATACAGTTCCCAGTCTGATGCCTTGGGTAACTCAAGGTGATCAAAATGTTCCTGATCCAATCATGCGATTCACAGCTCCATTTCCTCCTGATCCTTGCACATCACAAACAGCTACAAGTTGGGAGCTTTTAAATAATTGGGGTGCTAATAAAGCTAATGTCAATTTGCATTTAAAGAGAAAAAATGATCTTGATGTTCTAGAGTAAGTTGATCACTTTGGCATGTTTTAAAATGTATATAAAATATTTTCATTTTTTTTTTTTCAAAGGGCCCCAGATTGCCCCAATTGGTCGGCAGATTTGTGCTGTCTGTCCGGGACCCAGGCCCATACTAATTAACCAAACAGGTGCATAACCATTGGCTGATTATGCAGGTATTGCTAAGTAGCGACCAGTGGTGGCTACAGGCCAGAGATTTAGGTGAGGGGGCAACGTTGGCTCTTAGGGTTATATATATATATATATATATATATATATATATATACATACACACACTCAAGAGCCAAAACATTATGACCACCTGTCAATAACGAGTCGCCCACCTTTGGCGCGCAACACAGCTTCAACCTGCCTTGGCATGGATGCCACAAGTCCTTGGTAGATGGCTGGAGACAGATTGTACCAGATGTTTAAGCAACGGTCATGCAAATCCGAGCTATTGCGAATTGGTGATCTTTGAACTCTGAGCTGCTGTCCCATGACATCCCAAATGTGTTCTATCGGATTGAGATCCGGTGAGTTAGGCGGCCAGGACATTAACTGAAATTCAGCATCATGTTCCTGGAACCACTCCAACACAATTTTAGCCTTGTGACACAGGGCATTGTCCTGTTGGAACATTCCATTTCCAGCTGAAAAAACAGAGGCCATGTAAGGGTGCAACTGGTCCGCAATGATGTTCAGATACCCTGTAGCATTCATGGTCTGCTCTACCACAACCACGGGTCCCAGAGACGCCCAAGAGAATGTCCCCCAAAGCATAATACCGCCACCACCGGCCTGTGTATGACCTACTGTACATTGAGGGAGCAACAGTTCGCCTGGAAGACGGCGTATCCTGACACGGCCATCGGCGTGATGAATGACAAACCGTGATTCATCTGACCAGGCAACTCTCTCCCACTGATCCATGGACCAGTTGCGATGTTCCCGGGCCCAGCGCAGGCGCAGTTGGCGATGACGCTTGGTCAGCAAAGGCACACGAGTGGGACATTTGCTGCGTAGCCCCATATCCAACAGTGTTATTCCATATGTTGGGAAAGAGTGTCATATTTTTCTCGACGCCGAAAAGCTTGTTGACTACGCCGTGATCTGTCGTTTGCATATATCGTTTGCATATACTAAAATAATATATATATTTGTCGGGAATCCGGCAAAAGATTCCATTGAAAAATTTAAAAAGAGTGAAATTGCGCAGGAGCGCTCTATAGAAATGAAGCCAAAAATATTTATAAAAACTACTTATTAAATTTAACTAGAAATACGTGAAAAATACTAAGGTATGTGCGTGGAGGTGAGGTAAAAAAAAGTCACTGAAACATTGTTAAACTTGAAACGGTTTAATTATCCGTTCATAAAAATAACAAAGTAGCAAAATATAAAACAGTTACGTGAGTCCTGCTTAGAATAGAACATCGCAGGATTAGAAATACGGTTGGCGTTTCCTCGGTCGGGACAGGCGCGGCATCTTCATTCCTCCATTGGCGGCGAGTTAGGACATCGGCAGGGAACGGCACTTGAACAGGAGCGACAGGCGGAATCAGATTGATGAAAGTCTTGTAAAAGCTTCCTTATATTCACGGCGGCTGGCGCGAACGTCCAATAACAGATCGGGCGAAGTACGCATGTACTTACGATATTTGCATGTACGATATTTGCGTACATTTACATTTTACACAAAATTTAAATACTGATGCAATGCGATACAATTTTAATCTCATACGATTTGTATGACGCGTTACATGTTAAATTCCGTTATGGAAGGCAAATATTTTTAAAGTTAAAATAATAAGATTGTAAAGGAAAATGAAAGGGTGAATGAATCGTGACAACGATTCACATAGGCGTTTAACCGATAAGAATTGTTTACAGTATGGCGCGGTGCCGGAAAGCTTTAAGAACGTGGGTGAACAGGTGAGGAAATTAAAAATTTTTTTAAATATTCCTAACAAGTGGCCCCCTTCAACCACTGGGTTTAAAGTAGAGTAAAAGGTTAACATAAAATATACAAGACATTTAGTCTAACAATACAATATACACAAGTATTTAAATTTTACAATTTGAAAATTTTGAAGAATCCAGATAACCATATAGATAAGGGAGATATAAATTAAATTTTCCCTATTGGAATCGCTGGTTACCATGGCTTAATATCTTAAGACCTGGATTTTAAATTTTAAATTAAATAATGGTTAAATAAAAAATTTCTTATTAAATAAGTTAACCCTCTCTAAAACTTGAGGTTTAGTAAAATTGTCAGCAGGATTTGCCTTAGTTTTTATATATTTAATTTCAAAGGTTTTATCCAAGACCAAGTTTCTTAAAAAATGAAACTTTACATCAATGTACTTAGTCCGGACATTTTCGATCGCTGACTTCGAAAAGTTTATTGCGGCTTCATTGTCGCAATATAATGTAAAATTTTCGAACTTAGTATCAATTAAATTAAATTTATTAAACTCTAATAAAATGTTTTTAAACCATACCAGCTCCTTTGCAGCTTCAGTCAACGTCACGTACTCAGCTTCCATCGTTGAAAGAGTGACGCTTTTATGCTTGAAGGTTCGCCAAAATAGTGGTGATTCATCAACTAAAAGGAGTATTCCACCTACCGACACCCGGTCGTCTCGATTCGAGGCAAAGTCCGAGTCACTGAAGCAGTGAATGTCCGGTGTTTCCACTCTTGATAAGTTCAGCTTGAGATGTCGTGTGTCGTAAACGTAACCTAATAACCTTAGTAGTAAGTGCCAGTGATATTGTCCAGGATTTTCTTGAAATTGTGAAAAATTATTCACGGCATAGGCGATATCCGGACGTGTCTTCAAAGCAATATAAGAGAGGCATCCTATTAGGCTCCGATATGGACATTTACGCATTTCGTCGATTTCCTGTTCAGTGGTAGGTCGTTGATTGCGTGAGAGTATCGTTCCCTTTGAGATTGGTAAGGAGCTGTGAGGAATTTTAAAATGTTTAAACGTGTCATAAACCTTTTCAATGTAGTCAGTTTGGTTGATAGATAGGTGGTCTTTTTCCTGTATAAAATTTATACCTAATAACCGTTTGGTTTTTCCTAGGATTTTAATATCAAATTTAGATTTTAGCAATTTTATACCATTATCTATATCCGCACTGGATTTTCCAAAAAGTACCATATCATCAACATACAATATCAAAAGAATACTATTTGAAAATACATAAAGGCAGTTACACCATTCGAATTTAACAAAGTTCAATTCTAAAAGAGTTTTATTAATTTCAAAGAACCATTCTCGGCCTGATTGGTGTAAGCCATAAAGTGCTTTCTTAAGCTTACAAACAAAGTTTGGTTTAATATCTACTCCCTCGGGAGGTTTCATATAAATATCATAACTCAAATCTGCATAAAGGTAAGCATTTTTCACGTCAAGTTGACAATTGAGCCATTTACAAGTTTGAACAAGAACAGAAAAGAAAAACCGTAAAATCGAAAAATTAACTACCGGGCTGAAAACTTCATCGTAAGTTTCGCCTTTACGTTGCTTATAACCTTGAGCAACAAGTCTGGCTTTAAACCTTACGACATCAGAGTTTTCGTTAGCTTTTAGGGTAAAAACCCAACGGCTACCGATTACATTAACATTATTAGGTTTTGGGACAAGATCCCATACTTTTCGTTCATTAATAATAGAGAGTTCGTCTTTAATAGCTCTTAGCCAATGTTCACTTTGAGGTGAAAAAATAGCTTCCTCATAAGAATTAGGTACATTCAAAGTCTGTAATTGTCAAAAGTCTTTAACATCGTTACCTACAACATTTATATTTGAGGTTTCTAAATTGCCTGGTACAACACCTGTATAAGTATTTTTACCACTAAAATCAAAGAATATAGGATCAAATTTAAGATTCTTAGATTCACAAAATTCTTTAGCTTTTACAGATGAGTTAAGTGTAACGTCTGATCCCTGAAGATCATAATAAACGTCTACCCTCGATCGGTCTTTGCGTAAAACAGCGCGTCTATTCCAAGTCATATCGCCGCTTGTACTTGGTTGTATCGCGACGGTTTGGGTAGGTTCTTTTTCAACAGGTTCTGTTTGATGTTCCTCAATTGATTCGTCATCTGAGCTTAAATTTTGGTCATTGCGGTAAGTAAAAACGTGGGAAGGGTCCAGTTCGCTTCCAGATTTAGTAAAGCTTTTAGTTGGTTCGCCGAACCTAACATCACTGGTTTCCACTATTTTATTCTCGGCAGGAATCCACACTCTATAACCACGTGTTAACATGGCATATCCTACCATTATCCCTTTCTTTGCTCGCATATCTAGTTTGGTACGGAGCTGCTTGGGTACAACAACAAAAGCATTAGAACCAAAAATTTGTAAATGTTTGACTGATGGCGTTTGGCCCCCGTAAAGCTCAAAAGGGGTTTTCTCTTGGTGAGAATGGCAAACACGGTTCCAAACATATGTAAAACATAGAACGGCTTCTGACCAGAAACTATCATTTAGTGAACTGTCCTCTAGCATGACCTTTATAGCATCTACCGCCGTTAGATTGAATCGTTCCGCCACACCATTTTGCTGAGGCGTGTAAACGTTGCTGCGTTCTGCTCGAATGCCCTGATTTTCTAAAAAGTTTTTAAATTTTTCATGCACAAACTCTAAGCCGTTGTCCGTTCGGACATTAATAATTTTCCTATTTAAAAATCGTTCCGCCCGTTTTTGGAATTTAGTAAAATATTCAAACACTTGGGTTTTATCTTTTAGAGGGTAAACTGTTGTCTTCTTAGAGTGGTCATCCACAAAAGTTAAGAAATAACGATGTCCGTGAAAGGATTTAACTGGAAAAGGGCCGCATAAATCAGAATGAATCAGCTGTAAAGGAAATTGAGACCTTGGACCGCCTATACTTTTATGAGGTTGGCGTTTAGCTTTAGCGATTTGACACTTGTCGCAATTAAATTTGAAATGTTTAAAATACGGCAGACCTCTTACCGATTTGTTTCTGCTAGTGTTGATTAGAAATTTAGAATTAATATGGCAAAATTTTCGATGCCAAACTTTAAAATTTGTTAGATTCACATCGTTTGCGTTGGCTGAAATTTCGGATTTTATGCGCTTCACTTTCGGAAAGCATTTATATAAACCATTTAATTTCTTAGCAACAAACAATCGTTCACCCGATTGAGAGTAGACATTTATCTTACTTTTACCACCAACAAACTTTGCCTTAGCGTCATCAAATTTAGATCCCGCGATTAAGTTTCTGTTTATACTGGGTGAATACATAACATTAAGTAATGTCACCTCTTGAGATTGATCAGGATCATCATGAAAAGTTAATTTGACATTGCCAACTCCTTCAATGGGGTAAGTAGCGTCACCCACAGCCACGCTCATTTCCTTATTGTGAACTGGTTTAAAAGTATTAAAAAGTGACCTGTCACCTGAAAAGTGAGCTGTAGCAGCTGTGTCAAAAATCCAAGCATTTGGATCCGCTACGGTATTTAAATTTGTTTCTATTCCTAAACTCATCTCAACATTCGCCGCAAAATCTTTATCTTTACTTTTAATTTTACTTCTACACACTGTGGCATTGTGATTTCCTTTCCCGCATTTTGTGCATTTTTCAACTTTAGCTTTATTCTTTTTAGAATTTTGTTTTTTATTGAACTTTACACTATAAATACTAGAATTTTGCGTTTCGAGATCAGAGCAACTCTGCTTAATTCTCGATTCTTCGCACAGTAATTCTTTTAAAACATCGTCGTATTTAAAGTCCTTATCTTCCCATCGATAGATAGTTTGTATGATTCCAGCAAATTCAACAGGTAAAAACCGAATAAGTTGAAAAGATTGGAACACCTCATCGAGGTCGTAACCTGCATCTTTCACTTGTATGATGATTTTCCTCAATCTAGCAGCATACATGCCTACAGACTCACCGTCTGGCCGGGTATTAAAAAACGTGTCTAAAAGACCAATTAACCGAGCCCTAGATTTTGGTTGAAAGAAATCTCTTAAAGTTTCCCAGGCTACGCGAGGATCTTCAGTTTCAGATATTAAATTTCTTAATTCTTTACTAGTATTCAGATAAATTGTAGAATAACCGCGTTGTACGCGAACTCTAAAATCTTTCTGTTCCTTCGCAGAAGCGGTAGCTGCGGGTGGCTCTTCTATCCCTTTAACAATTGACCATGCATCACGGTCAAGCAGTATAGCCTTTAAATCTTCTGACCATGAGACATAGTTGTCTCTGGTTAAAGGTTCAATCGTTACTCTTTGATCATAGTCACACATCATGAATTTATACAATATTACATACAAAGACAAATATAGGAAAGTTAAATATTTTCTTGGCCCCCCACTAAAACATACTCAAACTCCAGCACATACAATGAAATTTTTAAATACACACAATAAAATTTTTCACACTAAATTGGGATTTAAACAAATTGGGAATTGGCTTCTTAAATTTTTATAGAGATTAATTTTTTTTCTGACGGCCCATAACCCTTGTCGGGAATCCGGCAAAAGATTCCATTGAAAAATTTAAAAAGAGTGAAATTGCGCAGGAGCGCTCTATAGAAATGAAGCCAAAAATATTTATAAAAACTACTTATTAAATTTAACTAGAAATACGTGAAAAATACTAAGGTATGTGCGTGGAGGTGAGGTAAAAAAAAGTCACTGAAACATTGTTAAACTTGAAACGGTTTAATTATCCGTTCATAAAAATAACAAAGTAGCAAAATATAAAACAGTTACGTGAGTCCTGCTTAGAATAGAACATCGCAGGATTAGAAATACGGTTGGCGTTTCCTCGGTCGGGACAGGCGCGGCATCTTCATTCCTCCATTGGCGGCGAGTTAGGACATCGGCAGGGAACGGCACTTGAACAGGAGCGACAGGCGGAATCAGATTGATGAAAGTCTTGTAAAAGCTTCCTTATATTCACGGCGGCTGGCGCGAACGTCCAATAACAGATCGGGCGAAGTACGCATGTACTTACGATATTTGCATGTACGATATTTGCGTACATTTACATTTTACACAAAATTTAAATACTGATGCAATGCGATACAATTTTAATCTCATACGATTTGTATGACGCGTTACATGTTAAATTCCGTTATGGAAGGCAAATATTTTTAAAGTTAAAATAATAAGATTGTAAAGGAAAATGAAAGGGTGAATGAATCGTGACAACGATTCACATAGGCGTTTAACCGATAAGAATTGTTTACAGTATGGCGCGGTGCCGGAAAGCTTTAAGAACGTGGGTGAACAGGTGAGGAAATTAAAAATTTTTTTAAATATTCCTAACAATATTTATACTTTGTCTCTGTTCAGCGTCATCGACTCATAATATCGCCGGTGTGGTGACGTAGTACAGACCGCGATCGTAATTTGATATGACGTCATTACGGCAGCGCTATAAATCGTTTGTTTAAAGATGATGTTGGACAGTTGGCAACATGTGTATGCAAATCTTAGATCCGGGTAGTTGACGAATTTTTGTTCGAATGTAAGTTACTTGCCGACGGCTTCTCACGCTGGTTGCGTTTGTTCTTTTTCATTTTTACTTTGTTGTAATAATATGTTTTTCAAGTTTTTGTTTTTATAAAGTTTAGTGATTAAATAAACTTTGTTTTTTTTTTTTTTTAAACTTATGCCTGCTACTTCAATTTCACGTATAATTTAATGCACTTTATCTACCGGCATCCACTGAACTTCAAGGGTTATGGGCCCAGGAACGCTGTTTAAGCCAGTAGAAGTGCAACGTGAAAGAAGTTAAAAGTATTAAGTTATCAAAGACGGCGGGCCCCTGATATCAGACGACTACATCGATGAGAGTTGCCGGTCTCTACGGAGCTATGAAAATTAATATCGCCGACTCCATTTAATATGCTGGTCGTGAAGAAATATTTTGGGTGAATTTTTGTTTAAAGAACTTTTTGCAGCAGTTGTTCATCAAGTATTAAGGAACATTATTGGTTTCTCCTACTATAAATGAATATGGAAGTAGTCATCAAGCCTCTCGGACCTGAAAATTATGATTCCTGGGCACAAGATGTAAAAGTGCTTTTAATCGAGCGTGATGCCTGGGATATTACTCAAGGTACCGAAAAAGCTCCTCCTGAAGGTGCGAGTGCTAAGGAGGTAAGAAACTTTTTCTCCCGACGTAATAAGGGATTTAGTGTTATATATTTACATGTAACTGAAGAGTATCGTTCCTTACTACATGATATTGATGACCCTAAAATTGCATGGGATACGCTTAAAGCCCATTTTCTGCCAGATTCTAGAGCAAGAATTATCGGTCTTATGGACCAGTTTTTCCAATGTCGTTTAGAACCTGGAGAAGAGATAGGTTTGTTCGGAGCTCGGCTCCAAAGCCTTGTAAACAAATTAGCTGAGGCGGGGAAAAAGCCAGATGATTGGCATCATGCTTTTCAACTTATTAGATGTTTACCCACAGAATTTGCAGCAATAGTGCAAGCAATTTACAGGTGGAATGACGTGAAATTTACCCCAGCTAATGTTATAAGCGAATTAATAGCGGAAGAAGCTAGGCTAAAGCAAAGCAGACGGGATGTAGGAGAAACAGAAATTAACTACTCAAGAGCAAGGAAAAACCCCTCACACAGCCAGAAATATAAAGGCGGCAAATATCAGAATACGATAACAGAAGGGGAAAAACGGAAGTGCTTTCGTTGTGGAAAGGTGGGTCACTTAATAGCCTCTTGCAGAGTTAAATTTCCGAAACAAGATGTTTCTAGTGCAAATCAGAACTCTAACAATAATAGTCAGAAGATAGGCGGGGGAACCAAAGGTAGAAAACCAAAGAATAACCTGACAGAACTGGTGAACAATATTGAAGATGTAAAATATAATAAACAAACGTGGCTTTTTGACACAGGTGCAAGTTCCCATTTTTCATGTAACAAATCCCTATTTTCCACCTTTAAAAAGGTTACCAACACAAGGATGTCACTAGCCATAGACGGTCTAACTTTTCCAGTTGAGGGAAAAGGTGACATAGTATTGTTTATAAATAACCGGAAAATAATCCTTTCCGATGTCCTGTACTCTCCCAAACTACGAAGAAATCTGATATCGGGTAAACAACTTGACAGTCAAGGGAAAACATTTATAGGAGGGAATGGAAAAATTGTCGTAAATGACGAACATGGAAGATTCGAATTTGAAGCGAAGCTAACTAATGGATTATATTTTCTTCACCCCAAGTATCCTAAATTTAAAGAGAATGAAGCATACGCAATAGGTGGAGATCTAAAAGAGTGGCATAGAAAATTTGCCCATATAAACACGAAACAAATTGTGAATACCAGTAAGCACAATAGCGTTAGAGATCTACCAGGATTAAAACATAAAGAACTGTCGTGTGAAGTTTGTAAAATTGCTAAGTCGCGACAAATATCACACAAATCGATATCAGGAATAAGATCCACTAAACCCCTCCAGTTGCTTCATACAGATGTATGCGGGCCTCTGCCCACAAAATCAAGAGAAGGCCATCGGTATTTCTTAACAATAATAGATGACTTCAGTCGTAAAGTCACTGTTTTTCCATTAAAAGAAAAATCTGAAGTGTTTGAAACATTTAAGCGTTATCAAGTAAGAGCTGAACGATTTCTAAATTCGAAAGTTGTCACAGTTAGGTCTGACAACGGCCTCGAGTATTGCAGTTCTCAATTCGAAAAATATCTCGATGAGCTTGGCATCAATCACGAGCACACCAACACGTACACGCCTCAACAGAATGGGGTGAGTGAGCGGTATAATTACACTGCTATGGACGCTGTAAAAACTCTCCTAAAAGACGCAAATTTAAGTGAAGGATTTTGGGCTGAAGCGCTATTACACTTTACGTACACACGTAACAGAGTTTGTCATGACGGCCAGACCAAAACCCCCTTCGAGCTTTATGGCGGGAGAAAACCATCTGTGAAACATTTGAAAGCGTTCGGAACTATTGCCTACGTTAGTGTTCCTAAACAACGAAGATCAAAATTACAGATGAGGGCCAAGAAGGGTATTCTCGTGGGATACGCAATGAAGACTATGGGTTATCGAATCTGGATTCCCGAAGACAGACAACTAGTAGAAACACTTAATGTCAAGTTTGAAAAGGAAAGCGCTAGTGGTAGCGTACTGGAACCAGGTAAAGAAAGCACTTGCAAGAAGGAGTGTAAAAAATCTGAACCGAAGAAAATCTACTTTAAGATTGATAATGAAAGCGATTCCGATTCAGAGTATGAAAGTTCGACGGAAGACCTGAAACATTCAGAATCTGAGTCAGAATCAGAATCAGAAGATCGAAATTCAAGTTCAAAAGAATCCACTAAGAAAAATGAAATAATATGGGTTCGAACAGCCGTACCAAGGAAAGACGGATCTCGAAATGATATATATTATAAAATAAAGGGTACGAAATCAAGGCTGAGGTCATACAATGATGTGGAAAATTACTGCAAGTCGCATAATATTAAGTATAACGAATCAGACTTTTCATTTAGTACAAACGATACATTCAGCGGGGAAGTAAAGTCTAGAGATGAAACCAGTAATGTCGTAGCAAGTACGAGTAGTGCCTGACTAGACATAGAAATCCCAAGTTGTTACAATTCAGCCCTGAGAAAGCCTGAAGCGGAAGACTGGTTCAAGGCAATGGAAGAAGAAATTTTAATGATGAAGAAGCGTAAAGTATGGGAATTAGTACCAAAACCTGATAAGGCGAAAATTCTCGGTAGTCGTTGGGTTTACACGACGAAACGAGACAGCAAGAATAAAATTGTTTCCTTTAAAGCTCGTTTGGTAGCCCAAGGTTTTCGACAGCGTAAAGGCGAAAGTTACGACGAGGTTTTCAGCCCAGTGGTCAACTTTACAATCATCAGACTCTTCTTTGCCATATTTGTAAGCAACTTAAAGTGGAAGCATTGTCAACTAGACGTAAAAAACGCATATTTGTATGCCCCCCTTTCAGAAACCATTTATATGAAGCAACCTCCAGGATTTTTAAATCAAGATAAACCGGATTACGTTTGTCTCTTAAAAAAAGCTCTTTACGGACTTCACCAGAGTGCCCGTGAGTGGTTTTACGAGATACAAGACGTTTTAGAATCAATTGGTTTCATAAAGATTTCCTGGGTAAACTGCGTTTACATCTATGAAAATAACGTTATTTTACTACTTTATGTAGACGATATTGTGTTGATTGGGAAGAATGAAAAATTCATAAAGCTAATTATCGGGAAATTAGAGAAGAAACTTGAACTGAAAATCCTCGGTGAAACAAAAATGTTACTTGGAGTTCAATTTGAAGAAAAAGACAAAAAGTTAACTATCAATCAAACTACTTACATTGAGAAAGTATGGAAAAGGTTTGACAAATTTAAACCACCTATAAATTCACTTCCTATTTCAAAAGGGGTATTTTTGTCAAAATCCCAATGTCCTCAAACAGAAGACGAAAGAGTTGAAATGGGAAAATTTCCATATAGAAGTTTAATCGGATGTTTATCTTTCATAGCTGGAAGAACACGTCCTGATATTAGTTTCTCAGTAAATTTGTTATCCCAGTATCAAAGCAATCCGGGAAAAACTCACTGGAATGCATTACTAAAACTTCTGGGTTATGTTTTCTCTACTCGGCAACTAAAATTAAACCTTCACAATATCAATAGTTTAAAGTTGCATGTGTACTCAGATGCTGATTTCGCCTCAAACCGAGATGACAGAGTATCAGTTGGAGGTTGTATAGCCTTGATAGATGAAATTCCAATCCAATGGCGAACCTTTAAACAGAAAAGTGTTTCGTTATCGTCAATGGAAAGTGAATTTATATCCTTGACAGAAGCAAGCAAGGAATTGATGTGGCTCTCCCGAGTTTTAGAAGAATGTCAAAAGAAAGAAGTAATTCCTGATGCTATACAAGAAAATATTTTGTGGTGTGATAATATGGCTGAGATAGATTTCTCAAAATCGCCTATCGAAAATAATCGCACAAAACACATAGATATCAAGCTTCATTTTATTAGAAATTTACTTTTCGAAAGATGCTTTCAACTTAAGTATGTGAACACTAAAAGGAATTTGGCCGACATTTTTACGAAACCTTGAACGAAAGAAGGGTTAAAGAACTTTTGTGACAAAGTTTTTGTTTAATTTAAATTTTTGTTATAAGTATAAAAGTCCAGATATCACTTGTTGATCTATGACATTTTTCTCCACAATTATGCTGTGTGCAGAGTGGTTTTTGTATCTTGAATATACATTTTCTATTCAAGTTTAAAAGTCCCAAGTTCTCCTGTGTGGGTTCGTGACAAAATTATTTTTTGTGACTCAAATATTTGTCTGTGTTTTAATTTAGTGTTAAGAAGGTGAAAGATTCAGAAATTCAGCTGATAAACTTGAAGTGTTTAGAGTCAGTGTCTCTAGGAAGAACCAAATTCATTTCATTACTTATTAAATTAAATGTTTGCACTGTGTTGTAAATATATTATGGAACTGAATTGTGAAGAATATTGAGTAGTAATTTTTGATTGTGTATTTAAAAAAAAAATTTTTCTTTATATCACTTGAATATTTTAAGAATTGTATTTGCACAGTGTAAATGATTCAAGTTAATGTTTAAAATGTGTTTTTATTTAAACTGAATTAGCAAATATATTGCAAAGTTGAAAATATAATGTGTTTATATATATATTTTTGGAATGCTTTACGACGTCGAGAGGCGGGCCATTGTTAGGAAAGAGTGTCATATTTTTCTCGACGCCGAAAAGCTTGTTGACTACGCCGTGATCTGTCGTTTGCATATATCGTTTGCATATACTAAAATAATATATATATTTATACTTTGTCTCTGTTCAGCGTCATCGACTCATAATATCGCCGGTGTGGTGACGTAGTACAGACCGCGATCGTAATTTGATATGACGTCATTACGGCAGCGCTATAAATCGTTTGTTTAAAGATGATGTTGGACAGTTGGCAACATGTGTATGCAAATCTTAGATCCGGGTAGTTGACGAATTTTTGTTCGAATGTAAGTTACTTGCCGACGGCTTCTCACGCTGGTTGCGTTTGTTCTTTTTCATTTTTACTTTGTTGTAATAATATGTTTTTCAAGTTTTTGTTTTTATAAAGTTTAGTGATTAAATAAACTTTGTTTTTTTTTTTTTAAACTTATGCCTGCTACTTCAATTTCACGTATAATTTAATGCACTTTATCTACCGGCATCCACTGAACTTCAGTCCGCTGAACAGTGTGCTGCGATACTGTGCCACGAAAAAACACCCCAGACCATGATTGAGCCACCATGCCCTTGTACAGTTCCAGCCAGTCATGCAGGATCCATGGCTTCATGAGCCTGACGCCATATTCTCAGCCTCCCGTCGGCGTTAAGTAGTCGGAATCGAGACTCATCACTCCATGCTACTCGTTTCCAGTCCTCTACACTCCAGTCTCTGTGCTGTCTTCCCCAGGCAAGACGTGCTGCCCAATGGCGAGTATAGAGCAATGGTACTCTCGTAGGTCGACGGCTCCCGAAACCCATATGGTGAAGCGAGCGTTGCACAGTCCGTTTACTGACTGTACGACTGGCACCGTCATTAAACTGGGTGGTAATTTGAGCTAATGTTTGGCTTCGCTGGCTACGTATAATATGCCTGAGCCGTCTCTCACCACGCACTGTCAAGGCTAATTGTCCTTTGCAGTTTGCCCAATCGGTAGTTTTTTTTCCACCATCGATGTATTCTTGGTATACTCTTGACACTGTCGACCTTGAAAATCCTAGCTGTCTGACGATTTTGGAAATTGAATAGCCTGTTAGTCCTGGACGGTCTAGTACGTTCTGATAAAGTTAAGTTAGCAGAGTAAAGGCGCAGCAGAGCATGTAGAGTTGAAGATAATTATGAAGCAATGATGACAAGTTTGTTTAAAAATAAATTAATTTATTAAAGGGCATATCTGGTAAAAGATTAACAAAAAATACATTATTCAGCACAAAGCCTTACATGCTTAAAAATAAATTAGATGCAAAATTCATTTACTACTTGTAAATCATATAAAGGTTTCGTATTCCTATTAATTTATTATGCTATGTTGCCTAACTACAAGCGATACTACTATCACCCTAAATAAAACTAAACAGATGAGAAAGAGACGAGCTACATTGCTATCGGCGCGGCTGCACGCACGGCAAAAGCCAGACTACCCGCGCTCTATTGAGCTCAACTGCCCAACCGAAAAACCGCACTACCGCTAGAGCTTCGCTCCGATCCGTACCTCTTATACATCTCTCGGCGAAGGTCTGCATTCTTCTTCTTCTAACAGGTGCTTGTTGATTGGTTTTGACAACAAACGTCACGGCTGCGTATTTGCATATGCCGAAGACGCCGCCTTCCGGCAAAAAATGCGTGAAACTTGAACTACGGAAGAAAAAGAACGTCATAGTCTCGCGTCCGCTATGCCTTGCGGTTCGAGACGCTGGTGCAAAACAAAATTCGGTTGAGTGACGAAGGCGTCTATTATACTAACAATGCCCCCCCACTTTGTCACTCATAAACTGAATATATATTACCTTTATACTTTAAAGCGTCATTAACAGTATGCCAATTTCAGTCGTTAACAGTATAACAAATTCAAGAAAAACAACTTCAGCAACTATGCTTTCAATTCAATCATGAAATCGTAATTTAAATACAATCAATAACAAAAATTTGTTTTACATAATGAAGTACTACTTTAACATTCTTGTAATATTCTTGACATACACAAAATTATTCAAGTTAAAAATTATAATTACTAATACATTCAAAATTTTTCACTTTAGAGAAAACTAGAAGGATATATATATATATAAAAGTTATACATTAATACAAAAATTTAAAAACAGACTTCGTAAGTCTAAACACTTCTCAAAAACTTTTTCATAAAAAAAGGTTTTCATAAACAATCATTTATATATATATATATATAAATATTCATTCAAAGGAGGATGGTCAAGAAAACTTTAAACTTTTAAACCTATTACAAATCTTATCAATGTAAGACGATTGATGAATTAAAAGACTATTTTCCCCTTCCTCGAACTCCACTCCTAAAAGCTTTCTTGTTTTACCCAAAATTTTCAAATCAAAGCGTTTACTAAGCAGATTTACAGCTTTATCTACATGCCTTTTACTCAAACCAAAAACAACTATATCATCGACATAAATCAATAAAACAACACTATTCTTAAGGATATATACACAATTACACCATTCCAGCTTTTCAAAACCTAAATCAAGCAAAACTTTATTTAATTCAAAAAACCAAACACGGCCACTTTGATGTAGACCGTACAAAGCTCTTTCTAATTTGCAAACAAAACTTTCTTTTCCACTCACCACAAAACCTGGAGGTTGGGTCATGTAAACTCTATCTTTCAGAGGGGCATAAAGGTATGCACATTTTATATCACACTGCCAATGGGTCCATCCTTGATATGAAACTAAAATTGCGTAGAAAAAACGAATTACGCCGAAATTCACCACCGGGCTAAAAGTTTCATCATACGATTCTCCTTTTATTTTCTTGTAGCCCTGGGCGACCAATCGAGCCTTATATCTAGCTATTTTTCCGGACACATCTGTCTTAACAGTGAATACCCACCTGCAACCAAGTGGCTGTACTCCCTCTGGTAGTTTAGTTAAATTCCAAACCTTTCTATCCTGCATTGTTTGGATTTTTTCGTTCATCGCTTTCCCCCATAATACGCTTTGCGGCGATTTCAGAGCTTGTTTATATGTATTTGGGATTTGTATATCTAGTCATGCATTGGAATGGCTGGTACTTATCTTTGGGTTGGTGTCTGTATCACAAGAGTTTAAATCTGAACACGAGCTTCCCTTTTGACCTTTTACAACCCCTTCAAAAATATTTTTCCCTGTAAAATCAAATATGTGACTTTCAAATAAAATGCCGTTTTCACTACAATATTTCTTGACATCATTTTCCGATCTTAAACGCTTAGAATTTCCCAGTTCGTAATAATATATATCATTTTGTGAACCTTTAGCTCTTCGTGAAACTTCACGAAACCATGTGGCTTCCCTCAAAGGTTTTTCGGCGTTTTCATACGAATCGCTTTCGGTTTCTGAAGAGGATTCTGAAATTCTAAGTAGAGGTTTAGTTTTCACTAGATTCTCAGGTTCACCTTCATCTTCAGATGACGATTCTCCGGTCTGATATGCAGGTTCATAATACTGGGGTTCGGAATTTGAGTCAAAATATTCATCATCTGTTTCCTGGTCAGATTGATATGGGTCTCCTGACTTGGGCTCCAGTACTGCTCCACTGCGTGTTTTACACCCTATAATGTCCTCATTGAATGATACATTTATGGTTTCAATGATTTTGTCAGAATCGGGCAACCAAATCCTATACCCTTTAGTTTTAAAAGCATATCCCACTAGATAACCCTTTTTAGCTTTCGGGTCTAATTTTGATCTATGGGCCCTAGGAATACCAATGTAGGATACAGTACCAAACGGCTTAAGGTGTCTCACAGACGGTTGAGATCCACCGTACAATTCGAATGGCGTTCTTTTTTGATTTTTGTGACATAGCCGGTTCCAAGTATAGGTAAAATATAAAACTGCTTCCGGCCAAAAACTTCTACTAAAATTACTTTCATCTAAGATTGACCTAGCTCCATTTGTGACAGTCTGATGAAAACGCTCTACGGGACCATTTTGCTCCGGCGTATAGACATTTGTAAACTCATGCCTTATCCCGTGATCTGAAAAAAACCTTTTGAATTCCCGATTTACGAACTCTGCACCATTATTTGTGCGTAGAGCCTTAACTTTACGGCCTAAAAATCTTTCTGCGCGTACTAAATGGTTTCTAAAAGTTTTAAAAGCTTCAGATTTGTGACGCATGGGATAAACTGATGCCTTCTTAGACCAATCGTCTAATATTGCCAAGTAATACTTCTCTCCATTTCGACCGGGTGTTTGTGTAGGTCCCCAGACGTCAGCATAAAGCAAATCCAGTGGGTGTTTTGAATTTGTACCCTTCAAGGATTTAAAAGACACTCTTTTGTGTTTATTCAATCTACAAGTCTCGCAATGAAAGTTATTTTCTTTTACTTAAGGTAAACCTTTCACACAATTGTTATTATATGTGTTGACTATAAACTTAGGACAGACATGTCCAAAACGTTTATGCCACACTTCCATTTCGTTTTTGTTTACTGCCGAGGACTCAAATCTCACGTGATTATTTACCTTTCTGGGAATTTTTGGATGTAAATAGTAAATACCGTTCTTTAAAAATGCTCTAAACATAGTTTGCCCGTTCTGAGTAACTTTAATCCTGCCATGACCTCCTTTAAATGTTACACCTTTTGTATCTAACCGAGAACCAGAAATTAAATTTCGCCTTAGTTTTGGCGAATACATTACATCCCCAAAACCTAAAACCTGGGGGCCGAACTTAAGTTTTACAGTCCCTTTTCCCATAATCGAGAAAATTACTCCGTCAATGGCTACAGCCATATTTTCATCTGTGGTGGGTGTAAATTCGGTGAACAGTTCCTTATCTTTACAAAAATGATGAGAGGCGGCGGTGTCAAACACCCAAGCCCCCTCATCACAGTCAGTATTACTATAATTTGCTTGAGTAACGAAAAAAAGTGACTTATCTGGGTCTGGCTTTCTGCTTCTGACTCCGGTAGAATTGCTGTTCCGGGTTCTGGAATGACGAGCTCCTTCTTGTATACATCTTTCTCTAGGGGAACATTCTCTAGAACTAGAGGTACTAGAAACTGTTGAACAGGAGTTACCACGATGTGTCGAAGACTTTTGCTGATGTTTTTCCGCTCGAGAAGTTCTGGAACTGGCGGCGTCTGAACGACACTGGTTTTTGGTGTGTCCTGGTTGCTGGCATCTATAGCAAATTATCTTCCTGTATCTTCTACGTGTTTGGACATTTTGTACTTCAGCATCGTATTCGTTCTGTCTGTCAGACTCGCGAAGCTTAAAGCGAGTTTCCTCGGCTACTAACTCTGTTAAAATCTCTTTAAAAATAAATTTGTTATCTGGCCAACTTAAGATTGCCTGCACAAGGCTGTCAAATTGGGAAGGTAAAAACCGTAATAGCTGAAAACTTAAATATATTTCGTTAATCGGCTGATTTATTGCTTTCAATTGATCAGCGAGCCTCATTAAGTGGGAAGCAAACATATCCACCTCTTCATTTTCTCGTATACGACATGCAATGATTTCCGAAAAAAGCTGCATATGTCGACTTCTATTGTCGGGATGAAAGTGTGTTCTCAAAGTTTCCCAGGCCTCCTTTGGGTCGTCAATGCTCTCTAAAATACGGCGATATTGAGGTTCGACGTTTAAATATATAATAGCAAGTGCGGCTCTGGATCGCGATTCGAAATCTTTACGTTCTTTTGAAGTAACTTCAGGCTTACTTGGGTCATCTTCTACTTTAGTTTCAGTGCCGGTGACTATACCCCACGCGTTTTTCTCTAGTAACAGGTATTTAACGTCTGCACTCCAATTCCCATAGTTAGATGAATTTAGCTTCTGTATACTGACTTGGACCAACGCCATCCTAACTTATCCTGGTATAGCAAATTTAAAAAAGTTATCCTTTTATACTTGTCATCGTATGGCCCCCCATCTCAAATATTCCTAAAACTATTGAAGGGTCATACTACACTCATGCTCTGCGATATCAAATGCGCTTTATCTTAAAACTCTGAGCTGGTTAATACATGGGCTTTGGGCCCATAACCCTGTTAGTCCTGGACGGTCTAGTACGTTCTGATAAAGTTAAGTTAGCAGAGTAAAGGCGCAGCAGAGCATGTAGAGTTGAAGATAATTATGAAGCAATGATGACAAGTTTGTTTAAAAATAAATTAATTTATTAAAGGGCATATCTGGTAAAAGATTAACAAAAAATACATTATTCAGCACAAAGCCTTACATGCTTAAAAATAAATTAGATGCAAAATTCATTTACTACTTGTAAATCATATAAAGGTTTCGTATTCCTATTAATTTATTATGCTATGTTGCCTAACTACAAGCGATACTACTATCACCCTAAATAAAACTAAACAGATGAGAAAGAGACGAGCTACATCGCTATCGGCGCGGCTGCACGCACGGCAAAAGCCAGACTACCCGCTCTCTATTGAGCTCAACTGCCCAACCGAAAAACCGCACTACCGCTAGAGCTTCGCTCCGATCCGTACCTCTTATACATCTCTCGGCGAAGGTCTGCATTCTTCTTCTTCTAACAGGTGCTTGTTGATTGGTACAACAAACGTTGCTTGTTGACAACAAACGTCACGGCTGCGTATTTGCATATGCCGAAGACGCCACCTTCCAGCAAAAAATGCGTGAAACTTGAACTACGGAAGAAAAAGAACGTCATAGTCTCGCGTCCGCTATGCCTTGCGGTTCGAGATGCTGGTGCAAAACAAAATTCGGTTGAGTGACGAAGGCGTCTATTATACTAACATAGCCCATGTGTCGCGGACCAACGATTTGTCCGCAATCGAAGGCGTCTAAATCAGGCAGTTTACCCATACTGGCAATTCCAACAACTAATTCAGAACAACCACAGTACGCGCTATATATATGCAGTTACCACAGCCACAGCACCCTCACTTGCGCATACATGATGCGCAGCGCTACACAATTTGCATAGGCTTTGCTATCCCTAATTCAGTGGCACTTAAGTGTATATATATATATATATATATATATATATAAGAAATAAACATCCTCTCATTTTAAATTTAAACTAATTTATTATTAGGTCTACGATTATATAATTTTAGATTATGGAAAAAAAATATGCCAGGCCTTTTTTTTTCTTGGGGAGGGGGGGAGGAATAGCCCCTACTGGCTGGTCTTCAGGTTCATAATGCCACATAACCATATAAGTTGACCGGTTTAAAATTTTGGATTATCTTTTTCAAATAACGCAATCTGTGTGATTTATTTAAAGAAATATTTTTTCTAGGTACCTTTTAAAATATTGGTTTAAACTTTTACGAGAACACTGCTAATTAGAATTCAATGCTCCTTTTCCTTGAAAATCAAGTAATTGTAATACATCAATAAAATCTGTCTCATAGTCTGAATAATATGTAATATGGATTTTCAAATAATTTGAGTTTTCATAAAACAAACAGAACGGGGCTTTTTATTCAATCTATTTTTGTCAATGTTAATAGAAAAATTTTAATTAATGTTCTTATAAGAATTATATCTTCTATAAACAAATTTCAACTTTTCTTTATATATACAAGTACTTGAAGCTTGAAGCTTTATTAATTTATCAGTGAGATTTTTACTTGACATAAATATGTTGATATTTAGTACTTGATTTTGTTTAGTGAAGAGATGTTAATCAATTTTGAACTTGATATCAAGTTTATTCTATTAAGTGAAAAGAATTAGGCAATTGTTATACATTTAGTGTTATATTTTCTACTTGAATGAACAAATAATAAATAATATATACCAAAAATTAGTTTGAGATATTAAAATTTTTGTTACCATTGTATTTTATTTGATTTGATTTCATGTCCAAATATGACAAATTTTATAGTTTAGTTAACCATTATGTATTAATATTTTTACTGCTCTGTCTCTAGCACTAAGATTTTACCTATAATCTTGCAAGATAGATTTTACTACTGTCAGTACCAGCTTGATTATGTATATATCAAGTTTATTCTTACTTCATTTCGTTTAAGGATTTTTCTAAGTATAATTTTTGTAGTAATTCTTACCATTTTGCATTTTAGGACAGCAGCACCATATAAAATGTGTATTACTGAAGAGAAAATGGCTGCTCGGTTAAAAGAGTTGCATATAAGCAACCAGTATTCAGTTCCAGCTGAAAGCTCTGCATTTGGACCATTCAATAGTTCTTCTAATACTGCCATAGCTGAGAAATCAGTGACCAATCTTCAAGATTTAGAAGCTATGTAAGAATAATTTTATAGTAGCTTATACACCCCTCTTCTTCCCTCTAAAAAATTCTGCTGTTAATATAAAATATTTTTTAGGAATCTATGGTTAGCTTTTGTAGCATTTAAAATTGTTATTTGCCAATGCAGGGCACTTATGCATGAGAGCATTTGCACTTGATCTGCAAGAAACATAGGTTGCTTTCAACAAGGGCTCTGTATAGGTGAATCAACCTGTAACCTTTAAAAATAAATATATTTAAAAATCTTTTGAGGCATTTCAAAACTTCACAAACAGTTTTAGAATGATTTAAATATACAGAGGTGTATATGGTAATAAACTTTTGCCTTCAAACACTATAAATTTATGTAATTTTTATTAAAAAAATATGGCATTTTCTAATATAAGGACTTTATGTAAAATATAATCTCTCTCTCTCTCTCTCTCTCTCTATCTCTCTCTCTCTCTCTCTATATATATATATATAAAAAACAGTTCCGTAACTGACTGACTGACCATATAATGCACAGACCAAACCGCTGGACCTAAAGGGCTGAAATTTTGCATGGCGATTCTTCTTATAGTGTAGGGGTGCACTAAGAAAGATTTTTAAAAAATTCTTAAATTTTTTAAAATTAAATTTTTAATTTGCTTTTGTAACTTTTTTTCAAGTTTGCATTTAAAATAATAATCTGAGGGTTATAAAATTTATATCACGAGAAATATAAAAATTCCTTTAAAATGAAATCTTTTTCGAATCTTTACCTCCATTTTCTGATTTTTGGTGAATTTTTAAAGATTAATTTTTAGAATTTAATTTATTAAATGCTAATCACGGGGTTTCTTTCCTTTTTGTGATACTTTAAAGTAATTTTGCATCATGTGCATAAGAACGAAATAAACAAAATAATTTTTTTTTCTTGCTAATGTGGCAGACGATTGGACATATCCAAAAAAATATTAAAATACAGTAAAAAATGTGTTCCTCAAACTGTACTATATTCTTTAGTATGTTCTATTAGATTTAATTTGAATATTTTCTTTTACATTATTTTGTCTATAAAAATATCCATTACGATTGTTTTTATAAATATATTTTTCTTTTTTTTTTCACCAATTGCATACATTGATCGTTGTATTTATTATAAATACAGTGGAATCTTGATCCATCGTTTTTCCGCATGTGTCGTTCATTTTATCCAGTCCCAACGATCCTATTGCTTTGTTATTTTTCCGCATCTATCGTTTTCCCGCATTTATCGTTCATTTCAATCGGTCCCTTGAAAAACGATAGATCGAGATTCCACTGTATATATATATATATATATATATTTATTTTGGCATTAACTGCATACATTGACCATTGTATTTAATTTGAATGCACTCCATAGCGAAGTATGGGTATTCAACTAGTAATTAATATTTAAAGTGCTCTCAATAGTGCCCGCTTTCAATGGTGCTTACTTATCAACATATAAAGAAATATAACTTAAATAATCTTAAATCTTAGTTTGAAAATTTATATTCTATTATAAGGTATTTAATTGTACTGCTTAACTTATTTTTCTTCTATTTAGCTTGTGATATTTTGTATGTATAAAAGAAAAAAAAATTTTTTTGTAGGTTAAAAGGGTCCAGTACAGATGGTTCATCAAAATCTTTAATTTTAGCCCCAGAACTAAAGAAACTAGTAGAGCCTGAAAAAATATTTGCCAGAACATTCTTAGACAAAGTGTAAGTGCTTTCAATGTTTTTAAAATATTTGCTTTTTGTTAGCTTTGTTAATTTTAGTACATTTGAGTAATTTTTGAATGAGTTATTAAATGATATTTAAATTAATGTATATACTTTGGGCATTTTACATCTCTTAAACTTTTGTTTTTCCAAATTTTTTTGAAATTTTTTCAAATGTTGAGTCAAACTTTAATAAAGGAAGGAACATAGTTTTTCTTAAGTTGTTATTCGGAATAACTTTTCTTTTTCTTCATATTTTATTTGGGAGAACTCTTGAAGAAAGCAAAGATATCAAAACAGGAAAAGCAATTTAAAGTTAACAGAATGCCTGTTTAGTTGGTTCATTATATATTACTAGATTTATTACCTGGCTTTGCTCGGGATTCAGTTTCTGTTATTTTTTTTCAATGATTAGCCTCATGTTATGATGTTCTAAAGTTATAAGAACTCTTAAACAAATTGATTTCATTTTTTCAGTAGTAAAAAATTCGTTTATTAACTAATTTGTTGTTATATTAATACTTGCCAGTACACAACATTTATTGTTTCTTTTTTACCATCTGCGACAGTATATAATTCTGATTGATTCTTTGCTCTAGACACTCCCATATATAGCTGACCATGTGAAAAATATTCTTCTGTCAGATCCAGTCCAGTGCTCTCTTCTTTTTTGGCATTTTAAAGCATTAATTTACAGCTAGTCAATAATGTTTGAATGGATTTATTATTATAGAAAAAGAGTCAATAATTGAATGGATCAATAATTAAATGGTCAATGTTTGAATGGATTTATTATTATAGAAAAAGAATCAATGTTTGAATGTATAATTATTATGATAATTAATATCTGATAAGAGTATACACTTATTTCATGCTTGGAATTCTTTCTCAATACTAAATTGTCTGCTACGTTTCAATGCCACTTTCAGACTTTAATTAGAATATACACGTATTTCATGATTGTAATTATTTCTCAAAACTAAATCGTCTGGTGTGTTTCAATGTCACTTCAGTTATATAAATCATCGCGTCAAGGCTAAATGCACATGTTTCTAGCTAAGTGAACGTGTCCTTCAGTGTAATTAAGTTTGAACAGGTAGCTTGGGATAGTTTTAATGCATGAAATGGATTAATGTAGGATAGCACAATGAAATGTTACAATGGCTTTGAACAAAAATATCCTTTGATATCGCGCAAACTTGTTCTAACAGAATTCGTGAATGGAACGTCATAGCGGGATGAAAATAGTCACATTCATCCCGATTTTCCAAGAACATTAAACCGTGTAAATTTCATCAAGGTAAGGCTCATGGTTCTTGAGTTTTTGTGATTCACATATACAGACACAACCCATTTCTCGTTTCTGCTTTATATATGATTTATCTGAAATTTCTTGTGAATTTTCTTGTTAAAGTAGAGATTACAATGGGTTAACTTATTTCAATAGTATAGTCAATGACATACTGTTCTTATTTTCAGGGCTGATCGCTTGACCCAAGGAGTTGAGGTGAAAGCGAGACAATAATACAGGGTTATTCTTCATAACTAATTTCAGTAGTGAACACAACTATACTTGTGCAATTATTCTGCTTCTTACACTTTCTTGAGATATTTGTTATTTCTGCAGTTATGTATTGTATTCCAGTGTACTTTCGAATTAGCTGTTCAAGTTTGATTATACTTTTAATTAAATAAAAACAATTTTTTTTATCTGCTTATTGTTTTCATTTCAATCCTTGGAGACACAAATTGTATTATTACCCATTAGATAGTTCTGTGCTCAAACAAAGATTTAACTTTGTTGGAATACTATTAACTGGCATTTAATCTATTCACCCTTTTTTCTTATGGAACGTTAATGCAGTGCAATTTATATTCAGACTTACAACTGTGTACCAGATGCATCGTACCATCCAAGTTAATAACCCATTTCTAAATTTACAAAAAACAATGCATTTCAAATATTACTCAAATATTAAATTATTATGCATTTCTTAGCATTAGTGGACCATTAAATTCTTTTTTTCTGTAACAAACTGAAATGCAGTATTACTTTTTCTATAAGATTTTTTTTTAGTGTTACTAATCTTCATTTTGTATTTGAGTATCCTCTCAACACTTTTTTTTTGGGGAGGGGATGGAGGGGGGGGGGGGGGGCAAGTCATTGGAGATTCGACTCTTGGACTACTTTTGATCAAACATGTAATTATATGAATTAGGGGTTGTGCCCACTTGTAGACATTTATTATTAGATTTTCAGAATTGTTACTAATAGAACAGATATGTTTAGTTCTCTGCGTTTTTATATCATTGCTATAATTTTAAAAATGAATAAAATAATTTTCATTTGAATAAGCTTGGATGTATTAAATGGTTAACAAATGCAGGTTAACAAATATCTCAAGGTAAGAACTTGTTTTTATCTGGTGCACTGAAAAAAGTGTGAGGTGTCCTTTAAGTATAATTAGAACACTTAATCACCATACAAAAGCAATCAGGTTTGACTTTTAGATCAAGGTATTTCTAGCCACCTAGTAATTTTTAAATGCATATAATTTTTAAATGTGGAGAAAGTTTTTTCTTTTTAAATTCTGACAACAGTAATTGCTTTTGAATTCTCTAAAATCAGTGATTTTTACTGAATGTAAGAACACTGTTTTTATTTTCTCATATTCCTTAGAGTTCTCATGCATCAGAAAAAGGAGACTTTGAAAGAAACTTGTGTAACATGTTGTAGTAAAAAAGATTAAAATGTGTTGATTAATAATATAATTTAATTTTGTGTCCAAGACTGCAAGTTATCTAGCTACTGGCATGAAATATTTAATGAATTTTCTTAATTAATGTTTTGTAAACAAAACACAATAACAACCACCAAAAAATATCAAGACAATAAACTGTAATTATTATTTTTGTGAAATTTTCATTTTCTGTGCTATCCTACATCATTGAGTTTACTAAATAGTAAAAATAAACAAATATTCCAGTAACACTGAGGTATTGATCCTGGTTATTTAATGGTTCATAATAAAATTAGTTAGTTCTGGGGTGTCTATGCAAATGAAAGAATGTTTTGGAATTGAACTCATTGTACGGGGTACTAAAAGTTAATCAGCTTTCATTGTAATTGTCAACCTAATTATAAGAATGAAGATATCAAATGTGTTTATAGATTGAAGTTTTTCTGATCAACCCTTTCGCCTTTTGTGTTGTTCTGTGCCCTGGCATTTTACAGCAATGAAAGATAGTTCTTGTTGACTTTCAAATGCTTAAGAAATGATTTTATTTAAATCAAATTTGATTTTTATGATGTGTTTATTTTATTTATGGCATATTTTCATTTGCAGCATTATTTAATTTCCATTTTATGATTTCATTAAATACAAAAGCCTTGTATAATTAGGGATTGTAAGTAATGTTGAAGAGTGAAATGCTCTTCTGTTTTAAAAGAAAAAGAAGTTGATAATTATGTGATTTTTAAATGTCATGTAGGGTAACATTTATGCAATATTATACATATTATAGACTATAAATTATTATAATTTAGTAGATTTTAGTAACTCTTGAACTGTTTCCTTATATTTGTAAAAAAAATTACACTTTATTAAGCTAATTTAAGAGATATTTTTAGTTTAGTAGCAAATTTAAATATTATAATTCAGTTTTAGATAATTTATTTTTTTTTAAAGGGAGGAAGCTTAATTTAATCATCTGCACATCTTACTCTGAACAATTAAGGCTTTTATAATAACTAAGTTTCACAGTTTGCATTTATGAAATGATGAGGAAGGGTATATTGTGATTGCACTAAAGAATTTGACAAGGTTGGAAGAAATGCATACTTTAATTTTTTAGAGCATTTATTAACCATTTTATCACATCTTAATCTAAGAGCAAATTAACATCAGTAGTATTATCAAACAACAAAAGAATAATGCACACATTTCTTTTCCCAATTAAAGTATAATAAACTAGATTCTGACTTTGATCAGCCATTGAACCAACTATAAACTCAAGAAGGTTGCTTGTGTTTCAGACTTGATGTAACAAAAGATTTGTGATGAGCAACATTGCAGATATTTCATAATCAGGACAATGAATGGTACTTACTCTGAAGAAGTCATTGTGGCTATAAGACAGGTGCTGTAAATTTGAGAAAATAAAATTATAAACTGATTCTTTGTTTGGATGTATTAACTGGTATAAGAGCATGGCAAAAAACATTTTAGAAGCATCAGTGTTAGAATTCTGTGTAGTGAGTAAAATGAAATTTATTAGAGATTTCCAATAATTAAAAGAAATGGTTTGGACTGACATTTAGCATTCAAGATATCTGGGTAAGTGCCAGATTTGGGAGAATGTATATCTCCTTAAATGTACTGAGGTGAATATTAACATTGCAAATTATTTTGATTACATTTCACTTTTAAGTGATTAAATTGTTATTAATTATTTTCTTTTATTCATAATGTGTAGATGTTTAAATTTTGGGTACAAAATGAATGGTCTATTGATCAAGACAGGTTTATTATTTTGGGATTTGGGATTAAAATATGTCACTCAGTTTATATAAAAATAAAAACTTTCATTTGCTAGCGATTTGCAAAATAAATTTGTATAGACACTAAGAATAGTAGTAGATGAAGAGAAAAAAGTAAATTCATTATGATGGTAACCTGTCATTTAAGAAACTATTCGCTTGTGATTTTTAAACAGCCTTGTATATAAGTTAGGTGATTTTCTCCTGACTGTTAATTGCTAATGCTACTTAATAGCATTTTATGTGCAGAGCAGTTTTTAGGGTTTTAATAAGTATAAATTCTGATTTTATAAGTTAAATGAGTAATATTATAGTATGAAATTCTTTACTTTGTTATTCAGCACTTTAAATTTTATATTCTGGATATTTATTCCTGGTTCCCCCTCCAAATGTCGGTAAAAGAATTTTTGGGACCTATGTTGTGTTTGCACAAGATTCTGATTGTATTAAATGTTTAGATAGTGAGACTTATGTTATTGCTATTTTATTTCCTTTTTGTATGATTGATTAGAAGGGTATTGTAAAGGAAATAGGTATTGAATATGAGATTAACTATGAATTTTACCCATAAGGAATAATTAGTTAATCTAATTTCTCATTTGGAATAAGGAAAATTTAATAATATAATTTAATGATAGTCTTCTACAGAAATATAAAAATTAAGTTCTAATTTTGATGTAATCAAAGCAAACTGATTTAGCTCTTAAATGCAGTAGAAGTTTGCCTCTGTTTAGAACCTCAACATTAACACAGAAATAAATTCTCCAGAGGCTTTTATATAATAAACATATCAAATTGTTGGAAAAAAATTCATTGTAATGTTTTTAGTTGTATTTTATCTTCATGATGTAAAATTGTTATTAAAATACTTTCAGTTAATTTCAAATCCAAGAAATGTCTCTTGGTACTCATTTTGGCAATATTTTATTAATTATATTAGAGTTTTTAGTATTAATTTATATGGATATTGTAGAGTTCCTAAAAAATGTACACTGTTAACTTTTTGTTAACAGTTTTCTCAATATTCATCATTATTAAATTTCTCGTTTTTATTTTGTTGTGTAGTAATATTTTCTAGATATAATTTATAATAAATTTTGTATTTAGTTACCTTCATCATATTTATAAGGTTAGCAATAAAAGCTACTAACTTAGGTACTGTATAATTTAATAATGATATACTTGCTACCCTATAAAAGTGAATTAAAATTAAAAAAATCAGACAACACATATTTTCTCATAATTTAATTTAGATAACTGAAAAAAGCACCTTTTGTTGCTACATTATTTAAAAAAAAAAACACACAAAAAGAATTTTTAATAACACATTGTTGAAACTAATGGTTTAATTATGGTTGTCACTACTTTTGATTATAAAACTTTCGTATAAGTACATTGCAAAAATAACTTTCATGTCATACAAAATTTTCAGTCATTCATTATTTTTTTATCTGAAATGTGAAAAAGAAAATAACTTGATAACAGAAAACTTTTTTTTCTCAATAGTTCTAATCAATCTCAGTAAACCTATAAATGCATGTAAGTTGAAACTGAAATCCAAAATCGAAGACAAATTTAAAGGCAGTGTCTCTTTCTCATTGTTTGCCTTCATGTTTTAAATTTCAGTCTCCACTTTTTTTTTATATTTGTTGTCTTTCGTAGAAAAGAGTTGTGTATGAATCATACAGTAGAAGTATTCATATAAATATCCATTTCTATCTGTTTTTAAATATTACTTTGTTTGTTCATGCTTTGTTTTAAGGTTTTATTCTTTCTCCAGGCTTATTATTCATTTATGTTTTGTTTAAAAATATTTTTGAAAAGTAAAATTTCTAAAAATATACTGGACAAAGGCATAAATTTATACAATACTCAGGCTAGTTAAACTGAGTAACTGCTAATAAAAGAATGAGAGAAATAAATGGAATTGATCATAGGCGAAGGTAATGAGACTTTACGATTATTTATGTCTTGGTGTACTTTCTGTTTTTAGGAGATTAAGATGTTATTTTGAAAATTAAACATATTTATCCTCCTGTCTTCATACTGTTCTACGAGCTTTCCTGAAAAAAATGTGAATGTTTTTAATACATTCAGGAGTACGAAGTTACTTTTGTGCAAACTACTATTTAAATTTGTGTGTATATAAGGTGTTAAATTATTTTCAGGATATGATCCACATATGTGTTTTGAGTCTCTAAGTCATTATGAATTTGTTTAATTAAAATTAGTTAATATATACGTATGGTAGAAATGAAAATTCTGTTGTTGGTAGAACAATTATATAGCCACATGTTTCTTATGTCTGTGATAGTTGTTCCTTACATTGAAAGTACACACAAAGCTTGCACAACATTAAGAATTCAGTGAGAAAAGTTGGTGTTTAAAAAAGGTGCTTTTAAATAAAATTTTGCCTTTTTAAACTCACGAACAAATTTTTAAATGCTCAACATCCTCTGTTGTTATATAAGTAGTATTATGAAGTTGTCTCTATTTAGGATTATATGTATTTTTATATTTCAGAGAGCGACCGTCTATGGCTGTTGTTGTATGGCAACCTCAGAACAAGTTATTACCTAATGTAAACAACAATAATAATACCAATGAATCTAAAGCTGAAGAAGATGAAAATGAAACTAGGGACTCTAATACTTCTTTGCATAAAGGGGACAATAATAATTTTCTTTCTCACGAACTCAGTGCCATAGGGTAAATAGATACTTTTGTTATGCTATTTCTTTACCTATGAATATTCTGTCTCTCAAAATAATTACTACACACCAGGAAAAAATCAGTTTTAAAAACCTTTTGAAACTCAAGTATAAGTTATGAAAATGAAATGAATATGAAATTGCATCTGAAAAACAAAAGATTTTCTTTACAGATTCAATTTTATTCTTTTTCAAGATTTGTATAAGTCAGGACTTGCAGAAAAAAAAGTCAGTAATATTTCCTGAAAAAATTGGTTAAAGTTGGTTTCTTATGTAAAGTATTACTCTAAAGTCTATGTTTTTCAAAGGGTCACCCCAAAATAAACTAGTAGAACTCGATGAATTAAATCATGGAATATTTTTCAAAATGATCAGACATTTTAATGTGTAATTGTATGAGAGATATGCATAAATTGGATTATATTGTATTTTGTTAAATGCATAATTTGCTAATTAAAAGAAAGTTAGGACCACAGAACAGTTTAAAAAAAGGGAAAAATTCAAATTTGCTAAATAACATCATCTAATTTCTAACAAAGCTCATTTTGAGAATCGAAGAAATCTGCATAGAAGAAATTTAAAAATTTTACAAATATAAATAAAGATTTTGATTTTAGAGAAGCTTTTAAAACCGATACTTTGATACTTCATTTTAGAAAGTACAAATTGCAGTCCATAAAATATAGCCTGATTAAATGCATCTATTTTGTAAAGAATGCATTGTAAAAGATATAATGTCATGCTTAGTTTAACATTTTTTAAAAAAATTAAAAAAAGACCTTTATCATGTAGATAACAATAGTCAGGGCAAAGAATTCAGAGAATTAAAATTCATAATTTTGCTCATTATGTTAAATTTTTTTATCTAAATTAAGTTTTTGTATAAGTTTAGCTAAAGCTTCATTTTTAATCTGTATTTATTTATTTTTTATGCAACTCTCTAAGCATTTAAGACATTCTTCTGTCACCTATATTCAGCTTGAAAAGCTTTTGTGGTGTATTTTTTGATCTTCTAACTGGATTTTAAAAACGTGTAAGATGAAACATATAAAACATAAAACCAGAATGTGGAATAAGCTGTGCTTTTCCACCTTCTTTCCTGTGCAAGTGCTTTTTATGCTGAAGTTTGGTGATGAAAGAATATCTCTCTTAATTGCATAAAGAGTTTTAGAAATATTATTTTAAACTAAAATCTGTTATAGAATGTGAAACAAAATAAGTATCTTTACAAAATTAAGAAGGAAAAAGTCAGAAATGTCCATGATCCTCATCAGTCATTTTCAATGACACCTCATAAAAATGCTCTTTCTTTAGCTGATTAGAAAGAAAATAACTATATCTTTCTCTTTTTTGAGTTTAGTGTATTTTTGCATATGATGATAATCAGTCTGATGATATGAAGTAGATTGAGTAATATGGTGCATTTTTTAAAAAATTTTATTTTTTTGTGAGTATATATAACAGTATTAACTGACACATTTCTTATTTTCCTTTCTACACAATTTTTTTTCATGTTAGTTAATTCTAGTTTTATCATCATATAATGTGCATGTAATATAAATGTATATATGTGTCATGAATGCATTAATGCACTTTATTCAATCAGCATTTGTTTGGCTCATGTGAAAATTCAATTGCTCAGATAAAAGTGGCTATGGAAATGTATTATCTTGCTTCTTTAACATGGCATCTTTTCTTACAACTTTTATGGGTCTTTAAAACCTTTTATTTTGCCCAATACTGCTGATATTAGACTTTTGAGTCAATATATGAGCTGTTTCACTGCACACGTTGATTACCTCCACTTTTTAAAACATCTATATATTTAAGTTGCTAAGTCGACTTTTTGGGCAGTCCGTGAGAGAAAACTGCTGCATCAATTTACTTCATTTTAGTCTTAAATGACAGATTGTAATCTGTAGATTTATCAAATTTGGTTTCTGTAACCACAATTTCTATTAATTAGCGATAATTTAGAATTAAATTATTTTTAGAAATTTATTAATTTTAATATTACTTTAATTATTAATTTTTAGAATTCAATTTATTAAATGCTGATCACGTGACTTCTTTTTCTTGTACTTTAAATAAATTTATTGTCATGTGCATAACAACTAAATAGACAAAAGAAAAATTTTTTTCTTCTTGCTAATGCGGCATACGATTGGACATAAAAAAATATTAAAATTCAGTAAAAGATATTTTGTTCCTCAAACTGTACTATATTCTTTAGTATGTCCTATTACATTTAATTTGAATATTTTCTTCTACATTATTTTGTCTATAATACTATCCCTTTCGATTTTTTAGAAATATATATATTTTTTTTTACATCAACTGTATACATTGATCGACGTATTTATTATAAATATATATATACATATATATATATATACTTATTATTTTTTTAAATTGCATACATTAACTGTTGTATTTAATTTGAATGTACTCTGTAGCAAAGTGTGGAGTTTTCAGCTAGTATATATATATATTAAATGTGTGTGCATGAAAAAGTGCTACAATGTTTTTTTTAGTTCATGAAAACTAGAAAAATTCCTTTGTTTGCACATACTATGTTGGCATATATGCTGATGTCAGCAAAGTTAAATTTAATTCTCTACGGCTTACCGAACCTAAACATTAAGGTTAACATAATACACACATTCACTTATGAATGAGCATGCAATCACACTTGTTTTAAATCTGTAAATATGGGGAAATATATATTTAAAAAAAAAAAAAAAAAAAAAAAAAAAAAGCCAGTATTCCCTTTTGAAGGAAAATCTAAAATCTTCAAATTAACTTGATCTTTAATTTCAGCCTTCAAGGAGAATTAGGTTATAGGAGAGCTAGGAAAGAATGAGATTGCAGTATTTATTAGTTGATAAGAGTTAATAATTTTATTTAGAGAATCCCATTTAACTGAACAACATAATAAAATTTAAATTTAAAGAGGATAACTATCGTATAGTCATTGTTCATAGGTTTTACTGAAATACCTAGTTTTTCAATGTGAATACTTTGTATACCAGATGATGGCCAAATGTTTGGGTGCTAGTCTTCATGCTTGATTCCAACAGTAGTCATTTAGAATCGATTTTAAGCAGTAAGTCCTGGACAAGTTTAGCCATCATGTTACATAAGATGACCATACATTTAACTCCTCTTTCTCAACAAATCTTATGTTATAGTTACATTTGCATAGTTTTAATATGATTGCTTTTGACTTTGAGTGTTACCTTAATATATATAATTTTTTTGTGTTTTACCGCAGTATTTTTAAGCTAAATATCTTATATATCATGTGTATTGTTATCAAGTAAACATTGGAAAGCACTTAATAATTATTTTTATAATTTCATAAATAGAAGATTTTCCTCTCAGGTAGAAAAAGCAAATAAAATTGGTATTTTGTTAGGTCCTTAAAATTGTGAAGAGAGGTACTGGAAAATTTTTAATTTTTGGATTGGAAAATATATATATATATATATATATTGAGAGCCCTTTGTCTAGATCAGGGGTTGGCAACCTTTTTTACTAGGAGGGCATATTTCAGAAATGTAAGAGTGCGTCAGGCACCACTATTTGAAGAGAAAGAATGGAGGGTTAATATTTAAGTATGAAAATATTAATGCGACATAAATTTTTATATAAATTCAAATTTTAATTTAAACAAAACAATATTAAAATTGATAATGGGATACTTGACATTGCAACTTCTGTGGCCAACTCGTTGTAATGTGACACATAAGTTCCCCAGTTCTCAGACATTTATCCATATGAGTGTGAGGCTTGATCGGTACTTTGATTTTAAGTATTTCATATTTGAAAACAAAGATTCACAAGCATATGGCGACGCTCAAAGAGAGTCCAATTTCAGACCACATTTTCTCAATATTGGGGATCTATTTAAATGCACAAAATTCCAGACTTTTTCTTCCTTATGATATGATTTGAATTCAATGTCATTTCTTATATTTATAATTTCCAATTTTAAGTCCTCCATATTGGAAATATCAAAATGCTTTGAGATTTTACGAGTCACATCGTCCTATGTATGAGAGAAAGGATTAGTAAAAAAAAAGTCAAGAATTCTCCCAATTTGTAGAATTCTTCAAATATGCTATTAAATTCTTCCAATAAGGAATCAAAATGTTTGGCAAAATGATAGAAGGTAGCATTTCCATCGCAATAATTTTCTATCACCATTTTTTAATTTTTGGAAATGTGATAAATTATCTTTCTCCATATGCAATTTCCAGAGTGTCAATTTCATTACAACTATAAGCATTTGCTGTTCAAATATAAAAAATTTACATATTTGAATGGTGGGCACCTTAAAATTGTTTCGCGGGCACCGCGTTGCCAACCCTGGTCTAGATTGTTATCTGAAATCCCATTTAATCCCCCAGCAAGAAAATGGCAAAGGAAAATTATTTTTAATAAATTTTTAGGAACCATGATGTAGCGCAGTGGTTTTCAACCCGGGGGACATGCCCTTTCTGGGGAGGTATGAGTGATATTCGGGGTAGGTTAGGGAGATAAGGTCTAAAGGTCATCCAGAGGGGGACATAGAAATAAAAAGATTGAGAATCACTGCTGTAGCATATCATATCATGCAACTATTCAGATATTTACTTCATGTAGAAGTTCATTTAATGAATCATACTTTTTTCACTTTGTAGGAATCAAAGTTCTTCATTTACATTGGCATCAAGTAGGGAAGTTTCTAGTTCTGTCAACTGTGAAGATGTTATGGACACATAATTGCATATTTCTTGTATTGTGAATGTTGTAAGAATGAAAGAAAGGATGTGTTTTTATTCATAACTTTATACATATTTCACCACACTGAAATAAAGATAATTCAGTAGTTTTTACTGTTTGAAATTTTAATTACTATACTTTTACATATCCTGTTTATACTATAGATAGATTTTTCAGATTTTGCTCTTCACATATTAGCCAGGTTTAAGTCACAATATTTTTACTGTTAATTAACTCATTTATTCTTAAATTAAATTCATACTTTAGAATTTCAGAAGTCAATATAAAGTTTTTCATTCTTTTTAAACATAAATGAAGAGAAGCATTTTATGTTTCTGTACTGTGTTTGTAATCCCTAATATGATTGCATTTTAGTAAATAAGTCAGCTCGATATTTTCTATTTAAATAAAAGTTATATTACTTTCAAAATTTAATGAAAGAGTACACTTGTATATTCTCTTACAAAAAGTAATATTTGTTTGCATCAAGTTCTAATATTTGAAATGTGTATGACAATGTTTAAGACACAAGAGCTTATAAAATATATGAAATATTGTATTAATAGGAATGGTATATCTTTATGATAATTTAAATTTTTCAAGAAATTTTGGCTTTAATGGGGAAATTGGAAGAGTTGTTCTTTTAATTGAACACAGTGAAAATAATATTTTAACCCCCCCTCCCCAATTTGGTAGGCACTTGTCTGGAGACAATACACCGTTGGTAGACCCTCCACTCCTACAAGCCCCATGAAGTATTTTCTGGCTTACAAACTTAATATGCCCGTACGTGGCATAGTCATGAAAGCATACAGTGGAGCTTGTCAGGACCAAATATTGATGCACTAACCACTAGGTTGTTCTGGGCTCTATGAATAAAAATGTTTAAAAAAACTAAAGTCAAAATATGTAAAAACTATGAAACTAATATACAGTGGTACCTTGGTACTCATCATTAATTGGTTCCAGAAGGCACGATAAGTACTGAATGAATTTTTCCCATAAATACATTTAGGGCTTGTGGTGGCCCAGTGGTACAGCACGTTGGTTTTTGGTGCTGAAGGTGCTCAGATCGAATCCTGGCATCGCACCATGAAAAATTACTCTGTTTGTGTTGTCCCTTCATATGGGGTATTACTGTCCACCTATATGGTGCTCCCACAATAAAATGGGCAGTAAAATTGCGGCGTAGTATAGGCGAATGTTTGACGAAAACTGCCTCTGCATTGGGGGGGGAATTTCACTTAAATTGAATTAATTCATTTCTAAAAACCAGAAATTTCACATTTTACTGGGAAGTTTATAATTGATTTAGTTGTTTTTTTTATATAAAATCTTTAAACTAGACAGATATAATTTAATAATAATTCTTTTTCGCTAGCACTACAGCCTGTTGCAGGTCAAGGCTGTCTCGCCAATTTTTTCCCACCTAGCTCGATCCCATGCAATGGTCCTCAATCGGTTCACTCCAATTGTTCTTAGGTCCTTTACTACCTCATTCAACCATCTGGTTGGGGGTCTTCCTCTTCGTCGCCTTCCCTCCAAATTTGAAAAGGTAATTTTTTTTGTGGGAAACGTGTCATCATATCTGAACATGTGGCCTAGCCACCTAATGCGAGATGCTTTTGCCACCTTTAAGATGTCGGGTTCGCCATACTTTTTATATATTTCGTGATTATAGGTGATTTTCCAAACGTTGTTTTGCATAATTGGTCTAAAAATCTTCCTCAAAATTGTTCTTTCAAAAATCAATAAACGATCTTCTGCCCTGTTCAGGGCCCAGCATTCACTCCAGTATAAGACAACTGGTCTTATCGGGGTCTTATATAGACTTATTTTTGTTTTAATGCTGATGAATTTGGATTTTAGTTGGTTTCTAAGGCCATAGAAACATCTATTAGCCATGGCTAGTCTGCTTTTAATTTCAATTTTTAGGTCATTGCAGCTTGAGATCATTGTGCCCAGGTATTTAAATTGCTTTACATTCTCAAATGTGTAGTTATTGATCTCCAGAGGGGCTGTATCTATTTTTTTATTTGTTGCAATCATAAATTTAATAATTAGGTAATGTAAAATAAAATAAATCTTCACTAACATGCACTAAGAGTAGTTCATGGCCTAATGGGATGATTGCAAGGGAATTTTCCTATGAAAAAATAGGCACTGGAACATGGGTTCTTTATCTTTGATGTCTACCACTGAACCCTACTGTAGACTTAGATTTTGGGAGTTTCATTACAAACCTATCAAGAGAAACTTGGCTTTGCCTATGTTTCAAAATGTTTCTAAAGTCCACATTTCGGTTTGCTAGAACTTTGTCAAGGGGATACTTTTCAACAAAATTTTGTAATTGAATCCATTTAGAACAGATATCTTGTAGTAGTGCAGTAAAGGCTTACTCCCTTCCCTCCTTCTCACCTGAAGAAAGTTTCTCGGCTGCTATATGTTGCTCTCTTTGAAGTTCCTGCAGCTCTTCAGTGTAGAGCTCTGTTCTGTGTTCGTTTTTCCCAATAACTTATGGCGGTTTGTATATACCACCAATATCGTAGAAGGTAAGTTAATCACTCCAAACTCATTAACAAAACTTAACAACTTTATTGACAAAGTAATAGTATAGGCAGATTACGCCGACATACACAACTTAAATTATGGCGCGAACCTGCTTTGATAAGATCAACTTTAAACATCTCGAGAGGTATAAAAGAATTTGTGATACATCATAAAAGAGGGAGCAACTGTCTCAGCCTCAACTTAAACACGCCAGTCCAACTGACAAATGGCTAAAGCAAACAAGCCGAAAAACTAAAAACTTAAGAACCTCTGACTGTGGCTTATAACTGCTTACGCAGCCAATCAGAGTTTGCTGTGACGTTTGCTGATACGAAGCGATTCAATGCATAAGTTAACGTGATTCATTAAATATTTAATTAGTAATTAATCTTTCTAAAATGTAGACCATGGAGCACCACAAACTCTTTGTTGTCTTCAACCCATCCAGGTCCATGGACATTCCAAAGACACAATGTACTCCACTATTGGTATAGCCTCAAAGCCTTCAAAGTTTCTTGGAGTTATTCCCAACTTTGTTCTGCAGCAACATCAGACATGCATCTATCATGCTCATACTTAGCTATTCTGTCATCAGGGTTCTCACTAATTTACTTTTCTTCTGAGAGGTATCACCAGGGATATGTAATTTTCGTATTTACGAAATAGTTGCAAATAAATGCAAAAATTATTTTTTTACTACTTTTCGGCAAAAACTCGGCGATAAATGCCTTTTTCAGCAATATTAGGTAATAATAGTAATTATTTATTAACATAATTGCTTATCTAAGACCATCCACAGTCTTTAACTGAGATCTCTCTCTCTCGAAATTTGCTTATTTATTACTAAAGACTTAAGAGAATGTGGAGACTACTACAACATTAGCTTTTAACTAAGAATTTTGATATCTATCTAGCCAAGTAAGTAAAATTGGAATTTTTCTTAATAAATGCAAAATTTTATGTATTGTAATTTAAAATTTTTTTTTGCGAAATTTCGATATTTTTTATGTGAAATTTGCGTACCCCTTAGGTATCACTAACCTTCATCGAACTTATACAAATAAAAGATGCTCAAAATGAAAAAAAAAAAGTGCATGACAAAGTATATGGGGTTCTACTCTGTGCATGAGAATAATGCATCAATATTTGTTTCGTCCTGAGAGCAGGGCCGGCAACAGGGGGGGGGGACAAAGGGGACAAATGCTCAGGGGCCCGGTTAAATAAGAGTTGACTAAAAAAATGTATACAATGTTCGAATATTGAGTGGAGAGGGGGGGCCCGCTGTATTATTTTGCCCCTGGCCCTGGCTCAGTTGACGGCGGCCCTGAGAGACAGGATTGCATCATGCAGGCTTTAGCAAGGGTTGACGAGTAACATGCAAGTATGGAGTACCAAAGCATTTCTATCATGTTGAAATGCATCAAGTACTGAGGTAGACTATTTATTGTAAACATTTACTTCCAGTGCATGCATCTTTATATTTGAATCGGTCATTTTCAAAAGGAGTCATCTCCACTTTTTGCCCCCCCCCCCTCCAAGTTTAAAAATATATTAACAAATTATATTTTTGCATCAGGATTGATGCCTTATAAACATAATAAATACTAAATTTAGTCTAACTAATAATGCATGAAGGCAAGTTATAGTTTTTTGCTTCTCATGAAAAATTTTAAAAAATAGAGATGACTCCTTTTCAAAATGACCGATTCATTTAAAAAGAAGCTTAAAACAGAAATATCCTTACTCAGAAGATTAATGCATGCAAGATATATTTCAACCTAAATGCACTTCTCTGAATTATAATTTGTCGTAAACACTAATATCTTTATCCCCTGTAAGCAATTTTTACATAATGGTGAAATTCAATCTAATTCATATTTAAACAGAAGACTCTTAAAAGAACCATTGTAAAGGAGGTATTAATAAACTTGTAAAAGAGAAGTTCATACATTTTTTGATACTAAATGTCTGATTAAATAGAGCAGTATACATATTTGTTCAATTAATATTAATCACAGCATTATTCTTATGTTTAGAAATTGTCCAGTAGAAGATAGTTTTCATGCAAAGAGAATGAAAATGTGTATGATAAAACATTGATATACTCTCTAGTCTTAATAATAATACTGATGCATTATTATTTCAGTATAGTTCTAGACCAGGGGTGTCAAACTCGCGACGAACATTTTTGCAGCCCGGCAAATATATTGGCACACAATAATATATATTGAAATACCGACACAGAATTATAATAAGATAGGAAGAATTCGCTAAATGTTTTCTTAATTATACTCTTTTTTTGCTATTATTAAACAAAATGCGTATATTTATGTTGCATATTCTGTAATTAGGTAAATAAACATACATTTGTATTAATATTGATTTTTTTTAGTCCCACCTATAGTTAAACCTTGTTCGTTTGGCCCAAGTTAGCCTTTGAGTTTGACACTCCTGTTCTAGACCCTCCATGGACAAAAAAGGTGCACAAAAATTTATACTGGTCTACCTGTATTATCACTTACGAAAAATTCTTAACATTCATGTTGGGGAGTACATACAAAAACATTTATGTCTGATTGCATTCATTATTATATGAGCTTCTTTTTAAAAATTTTAGATCTAAAAAATTAGGCACATATTAAATAAGCTTGAATTAAAAAAAATACTTATCATAAATCTTTATAAACCTATAATTTGAAAGTAAATATAAAAATTTATCAACCAAGAAATTATATACATAATGATTTTAATGAAAAGTTATTCATCGAAGACTATGTTCTTTCAATTATTTTAAGGTTCTTGAAAATTACACATCAATGAAAGATTTTTTGTGTATTATTCAATGTTAGGAAAAAAAGAAACAAAACATATTAAACTTGAACATTTTTAGTAAATATATATTTATAAGTTGATGCATAAATGATACAAAACAATCAAAAGTTTTTATATCTGCCTCATTTTTCAACACTGATACTCATAGTAATTCATATATACACATAATCAATGAATTTAAATTTTACAGCTCTGCTATATCACAATGAAGTTTTCAGAACTTCTTGCAAACTTGATAAGAATGTACATCCAGTTAATAATTTAGTTGTAGCTATTATGTATTCCATAGGAGCTGTTTTGGGGAAAAAAATAAATTTTAATACATAATATTTTTAATGCTAAAAACAATGTATATATTTCTTTTAATATATATACTACACACATCAGAGTTACCCATTAAAAGTTAATTATTGAATTCCATGTCTACGTAAAGGCCTCTATCTTGATATAACTACTTAATTTAAATTTTATTTTGAAATATTTTTTAAAAAGCTTGTTATCAACACACAGCAATATTTATCAAATTTTTACAGCAATATTTATCAAATTAAAATAAAAAAATCTACATCTGCTATATTTCTGGAGACTTAAATATAGCAGATGTAAAAGTAGCACACTAAATTAAATACTGTGAAACAAATATTTCTCAAAGAAAGTCTTTTGGTAAAAAAAAAAAACCTTTTACAGCATTTTTTACAGTAAAGGCCTTTTTCTTGCTTGCAATAATATAAGTAGTTGATTTAAATTAAATTTTGTTTTGAAATATTTCTTAAAAAGCTAGTTATCAACACACTTATCTACAGCAATATTTATCAAATCCAGAAATCTACGTCTGCTATATTTCTGAAGAATGAGAAATATTTGTTTCACAGTATTTTTTTAAAAAAGAAAACATCTTGTGGTTGAAAAACAAACCTTTTACAGCATTAATGTTTTTAACATAAAATCTTATACATTAAATACTATAAAATGTGTAAAAATTCTTAAAATATGCTTGATTTAATATATTCACCCATATAATTAAACATAAAAGTACCATTATAAAAGGAATGTTTTCTCAATTGTGCTACTTAAACAGATATTAATTTAAAAAAATTTTATACAGAAGAAATGTAAAAATAGAGACTTTGACAGGCAGTTACTCATAAAATGCTGGGATTGCAATTCTTACAAGGTTACTTAATCATTCAAATCACTGGAAATATGAAAAAATTTCTTAGCCTCTGCATGAAGCATGGTCTCATGGTACATTCTACTGAATGACAAATCATTTTGTCTACCCATGGTTAAATTTGATTCTATACTCAGTTTCAGAATAAATTAAACTGCAAATTTCTTTATTTTTATTACCAAATAAAAAATAACAAAAGTTTACCTCCTTCCTGCTGAGATAGGAATCGCAATGCAGAAATTTCAGCAAATGTACAACCACCAAGAAAAAAGACTAAGGTTACCTTTTGGTCTTCAGTACTTGATTGAATAGATGAACCAGACCCTCCTACAAAATGAAATGAAAATATTTTTCTGATCATTTGAATTTTATCTTGTAAAGAAATACAAATACTTTTCTAGTACTTTTGCATATGGTATTCAATCCCCAAACCTTATATTTAGCTCTTTAGAGTTCTAACAGAAATTAATTGTATTTTTCATGTGTAGAGGCGTTAGTCGTCCATGTTTTGACGTATTTTCAACATTGCTTTGTCATGTAATTTTCTACCAGTGTTCAGTATTGTCTTTATTAGAACCACCGAGCATGGCATCTGTTTAATGGATGATTTGATAATGAATAAATATTAACCAGGATTAGAGATGGCTGTTTTATTTGGAGTCTGTTGATCCTTTTTGCCTCAAGAGTTGAGTAAGTCAAATAATTCTGGAACTTGTCATGATTAAGCATTGTCATCATACCACTTAATGATAAGTTGTGTGTCAGTTTTGACATTGCATTATAAGGGCAATATGCCTAACCACTAATTTTGTCAATCCTCCAGAAAGAGATTTCATCTGAAGAGTGTATTAATCTCCTTACAGCCACTATTGTGTATTTAAAGGTTGATTCCACAAATTTAAAGAGGATCCATAGGAATGAGTTTTTGAATGGTCCACAAATGTTCAAGAATAATAATCCTAGTCAGAAGTCAAGTGCCTAAACAACTAACTTAACCACTGGCCAAAAGTGAAGACTTAAATACATATACTAATACACAAAATGAATGCATGTATTTTTAAACACAATGTATAGAACAGAATGAATCTCAGTTTTATTTTTTTAAATGAGATGAAACATTACATAATTATTGGAAAATCTATTGAAAAGAAAGACTTTAAACCAAAAATTATGACAAGTAATGAACTGATCTGAAACTGAGTGACTAGTGCATCCTACAGAAACTATTGCGTGATAAAACTACCTTATGGCATATTGTAATGAGATATGGAGATTTTCAGAGTTTTTCATAGGTCCTAAATAGAATTAACTTTGTTTTAAAGAGTTCTGTAAAAACCAAATGCAATTCACTCTGTATTTAAAAATTTTAAGCTTTTTCAAAGAAAATCATTCTATTTTTCAAGAACATGAAGTCAAAATGGCATAGAATTTCCCAACTTTAACTAATAAGGTAAGATGTAGATCTAATGAGAAAGAAATGAATGTGGAGTGGTACAAAAATGTAAGTTCAAAAGGAATGTTGTTGACAAGAAAGAGATTGATCTTAGAAGTTAAAAAAAATAACAATTAATAAAAAAATTAATTGAAAGCTAAATTACTTCGTTTCCGTAATCCCAAAGGAATTTTTTGTATGCCTTCAACAGTAGGACCAGGTAAAATGTTTAGAACATCTGGTATAGCTCTCCATCCAGGCTGAGTTAGAAATTGAGCTAGACGAACACTTAAAGGTGCGTATCCACTATGTACATATGATATATCGCTGGGATTCTGTAAAAATTGGAACAATATTACTAGTGATCAGAAGGAAAAGAGTCAAGAGCATTGCGCACAATGAAAAAGAAAACTTACAACTAAACTAATCAATGCAATTAATTTTTCCATGTACTATTTATTTCAATATATTTCTAACAAGAAAAACATAAAAATAACATATAATGCAAGATAATTTTTGAAGCTTTGCACTGTATTTACAATATTGAAACTACTTAAAATAATTTCAAATGAAATTGAGCATGTGCATCAACTTCAGTTTTCTGTTACTTAAAAAAAAGTAAAGTCCATATTATAAATCAATGCTGGTAAGTTCAAAAGAAATATTACTAAAATTTTAAAGCAAAGTTGCAACTATTAATCACAAATTATGAAAAATTAAATATAATTTGCATAAGCAATGGTTAGAAAAGGGTACATATTTACTAGATTTAAAAACTATTTTATTATCATTTAACAAGAAAAGAATCCCTATAGAAAAACTTACTTGTTCATTTACTTCATCATCAATCAACCTTAGAGTTTTTCTAATTACTGAGTAATTTCTGATACCTTGCACTCTAAGTAATTCTGCTCTTTCTAAATTATTCAGAGTTAGACAATGTTGATAACCGTAAGTCTAAAAGAGAATTAAAAAAGAAAATAATTGAAAAATTTTTAAGGAGAAAATAAATTTTCTTTTAAAGTTTGATTTAGGCAAATAAATGCTTTTGTATGCATTATAAGGTTTATGTCACAAAATAAGAAAAAAAAGTTTTAAATCATAATTTATAAAACAACAGATATAAAATTAAACCTTATTATACCAAAAGTTGTTAAAATTTGAAGGAAACATGATCAAGCAATTAAATGTATGAATGCATACAATAGTACTCATGTGTGCACAAACACAAGAAAAGTTTTTTTTTTTTTTGATACAGCTAATGGCAAATGTAAATCAATCATAGACAATTAGCACATTAACGTTGTTTGTGAGGTTTTTTTAAGTATGTAAGTATGAAAAGAAAACTTATGTTGTATTTCCTGAATAGGCCACATATTAAAGAAGTTGAAATTAACTTAAACCAAACTAACTAAAAAATAGCTATAAAATTTAAATACTTTATAAGAAGGAAGATATATTGAGTAAAAATACTTCACTATAGCCTTGTTTTTTCTTGTATGCACTGTGTCTATACAAATAAATTTTATGATTATAAATTATTCAATTTAAGCAAACAGAAAAGTATATTAGTTTTTGTTAAATACCTGAATAATTTCACGCTTGTAATAATCTAATTGTTTAGGCTTAAGTCCATTATTTGTCAGTGATTGCAAACAAATTAACCTTAGTACCTAAAATAAAAACATAAAATTACTCACAATTAACATGAAACTATAAAACTAAAATCACTAAATTAAAAACAGCTCCAAAAAGCAGACTTAATTAAAAATACAATTTTCTGCATTTTGCATCATTGATTCAAGATATGAAATATATTATTAATAAAATATATTATAAATGAAAAGATAAGAAAACAGTCCTTATTAATGAACTACCAAAAATTAATTCAAATTATGATAAATTTTAATGGTATTTAATTATAATTAGTATAAAATGTTTTCAATGAATATTAAAAGTAAAAAAAAATATTCAATGTGTTAATGTATTATAAAATATTACTTTCATTAATGGTTCTTGTTTGGCAATGCAATCTTCTATATGTGTGTTGATTTTATCTGTATCAATACCATTCATGAACTCTAAAGAAAATATTAACCCAAAAAATTATTTTCATAAAAAAAATTAACAAAAAAAAAAGTTATTTGAGTCTAAGCAAATAAAGCACTTGCCTTGCTCTACCTGCAGAGATTTGAGGAACATTTCTGAATCAGTTACTTCTTTTATTTGCTCTGCCATTGTGGTATCTAAAATATATCAAGATACAGGTGAAATCTATTCAAGGTTATTTGTGGTAAAATAGTTTTATTATTTTACATCAAGCACAAAAAAACCTTCTAACAAGTTAATTAAATAATATCAAATAACATTCAACATAAAAGAATGCTCATAGATAACAAACATAACCATACGTGTTGCTAGGGATTTTTTGGCTTCTTGAATATACTGTAATTTAGTTACAAACTGCTTCACTTCTGGAATAGTTTTTGCACCATGTCTTTCCTTAAAAAAAAAAAAAGAAAAAAAGGATGCAAATGAAAATGACATTCTAGGTAATACTGATGATATATATTAGTTAACTTACAATTCATAAGAGATATTTTTTAAATGTTGATGTTAAAAAAAATGCTGAAAGCTTTTTAAAAATGTCAAAATTCTTTTAGTATATTCACCTTACTAGAGTGTACTTCAAGAAATTAATAAAAATATGAAAATGAAATTTAGGAATCATTACTGATTGTTTTACAATTCATGAATTAGATTTCATTCATTCTTTATAATCAAGCAAGAAAAATGCACAATTAATATGCATCTTTAAAGTTAGACAGTTTTAAACATGAAAATTATTCCATTTACATCAATGAGTAAAATTTCTGCAATATCATGCAAAAGCATGTGTCTCTCAAGACACCAAGAGCTTCAGTTATAATGGTAATCAGTGAGATTTTAAGACAAAACATTTTTAAACAAATTGATACTTTCCTCAAGTTTAATGAACTATTTAAAAAATTTGATTCTTACTTCAACAAGAGCAGAAAGCATTTTAGCTTTTTTGCTTAACACTGGACCTACAGCATTGAAATTTTTATCTCTTATTTCTGAAAACAATTCTTCAGATGAATTTAATATATACTTCTTTGGTTCAGATGAAATGTCTTGTAATCCACCTTCTAGGGATTTGGGTTTGTCAGGGACTTCAATGGCATCTAATAAATGAAAAAGCATCTAATAAATGAATGGTGTGAAATAAATGTACTTTGCTGCATTACAACAAAGAGGCATGATTTCCCTATGTTCCTCTCGCATTAAAATATTTTTTCGTGCTTCAGTTAAAACATTAAGAATTAGAGAATAATAAGTTTTTTAAAATAAAAATTATTTAAAATTTCACTTGTTACTTTCAACAAAAAGTATCCAAGTGTTTTACATCAAAATAGTTAATTAATGCATTTCTAAGCATAAATTTCAATTTTAAACATTTGAATAATCAGAATAAATTCTACAATGCATTCTATGAAATTAATAAGGAATATAGGGATTACAAGAGTTAAAATTTTTATGTAAATAGCAAATTTGTATACACGCTGGGTATATATTTATTTGATCTTTTATATATTTATTTGATCTTGTCAAATATATTTATTTGACAGTAAATGGCATAAAATGATGGATTTCTGCACACAAATACAGTACAACCTCTCAAATCCAAAATCGCTCAGGATACGGCAATTCCAGATTTGGGAATTTTCCGAATTTGAGAGGTTTTAAAATAACACTACAAAATTTTAGGAGAAAAAATAAACGCACTTAAAAAAACATGTAAAATGGTTTAATTATTAAATAAACCTAAATACAGAACATATAATTACATTATAATTTAAACATTTCAGTCAATAATGTCTGTTGCTTTAGTTTCAGCTTATTTTTTAAAATTATTTTTTCTTGAATCCTATATAGTGCCATAATTTCATGTCCCGAGATAAAATTCTGGTGTTTTAAGCCCAATATTGTTTTATCTAATGACTTTATCAGGTTTTCTGTTGACATTCTTCCGTTTTCGGAGCATTCTGATTTACTTTCATGATTGCTGTCATCATAACCTTTGTTATTTACCACACTATCAATAATTTCAGAATCGCTCAGAGAACCGACGATTGCACATTTTCGTCGATGTCTAAAACTTCCTGTATGTCCGATTTATCCAAGTTCATGCTGCCTTTATTTGCACATTCTACTAATTCTGCTATTTCAGCTTCTTTCCCAGATACTTGAAACCTTGACCCTTCAAAATCGCTGCTGTCACTTCCTTGAAAGGAAGCACATTTTTTTACCGATCATTTTGGTAGTGATATCTATCGGTAAAATGGAAAAGTAAAATTGGCCATTTATTAAAACATTCCAGATTTGAGATGTCCGGGTTTGGGAGGTTGTACTGTATTCTACTGAGACTAAAATTCTCATTTTTTTCTGTTATTTTTTTAATTATTAATTAATGTATGCCTCCAGATAAGCAGCTTGAAATAACAAGGCTTATGCAGACCTACCAACTTTCCGGATTTACCCCAGCAATGCTGGATTTTTAATCAATCTTCCGGGTTCCGGAATGGGCACTATTATTACCGGATTTTTAGTTACATAACAAAAATATCTACCCAGTTCAGGTCATCTATGGCAAGGGAAACCTTAGAAAATTTGCTAATATGCAAAATGAACCCACAAGGATACTGTTATTAAGAACAATTTGGCAATGAATTTTTAAAAAGAGCAAAATCAGTTACAGTAAATGCTATAAAAATTCCAAGATTTTCTGCAATTAATTAAAACATTATAAAGAAATAGAAGTACTCAAAATATAGACTGCTAGGGTCCCTGCTAGCGTAAATATGATGTACATTAAAATGTATGATTACAGATTTCAAATATATAACTTTTGTTTAATATTATAATTTCAAGATGTGCTGAACAGTAAGGAAATATTTTGAACTATGTAATATTAGTAAAGAGATCCTATAAACTATAAGTAAGTATACGTTATAATTCTTCTGTGATTTTTTACTATACTGTTTTGTGTTATGTCAATTATTTTATGCACAGTAGAATATTGCAGGATTTTGCTCTTACTGAGGTTGTCAGGTCTGCTTATGCTTTTCCAAATTTATTTTTGAAGTGAGAAAAGAGAACAATCATAAAGTTCTAACAAAAGTAAGCCATATGGAAATCCCATTTATTTAATTTGCCAATTTAAATTAATTAATTCTTTCATCACAGCATAAAGAAACAAAAGGTGCAGAAGCACACTAAATTAGTTTGATTTATATGAAATTAAAAAAAAAAAAAAAAAGGATTGAACATACAGAATATGCAAATGTACAATAATTTAACTGGCTATATATTACATACTTATTGAACAATACATACTGTTTTTAATGCCAAATATTTCATCTAATAAACCTTCATAGGTTAACTGCGTAACAAGAACAGACACCAAGTCCACAGCTCGATCTAAGAGCAGAAGGCAATCTATCTGTGGAGTCACTTGAGGATCATTGCCAGATAATTCTCTCCTCATTCTTGTCATAAGGTCAAATACATGCTAAATTGAAGAAAGCAAAATTAGAGGGAAACAATACTAATAACAATTCAGGGGTTTATAATAAAGTATAGGTTTACTGATTGTAGTTATATTACTGTTAATAAAAGATTAAAAGTTTGAAAAAATTTTGTGCAGGAATTGGAAAAATTCTAAAAATGGCTTTATTTTCTACAAGACTATTTTGCATTAGTATTTTTTTACTCAAATCACATGCTATATTTGGTTACTACTTCAAGCATATACAATTAGGTATATATTTTTGAAAAAGAGAATGGTATTTTTAAGTTGTTGTTTGCAAAACAACAGAGTTACCATCAGTATAAAATAATGCAGCTTTTCCACTCGTTACTTTCATAACAGCAAAGAACCAATTACATGCACCAACAAATTTGAATTCTATTTACCTTCAGCCCTGTTACTTAAGAGTGCGTATTAGGAAATCAAGTTCATTCATTTATACTTTGTTTAACACTTCAGCAGGCGGGCCCATGTACAAAGTGCAACATTTTTGTAATTTTGAATGGTTTGTTTTTACAAGTAAGGTTTGAGTGTTCTAAGCAGTTTCTATTTATAGCTACACCCTTTCTAATGCAGATCTGATTTTATGACCCTTGTATTCCTTTTCATTCATTGTTAGTCATTATTTAACCATGGTAAACAGGCGATTATACTTGATTACAATACGACAAAAGCAGGAGTTAATGTAGTCAATCAAATGTGCAGCTATCACACAGTATCCCGCTTATCACGAACATGAACAAACTCATTGTTTTTTGGGTTTTTGGACATAATAGGAATCAATTTGCAAGCTGTCCTTAGATGTATTAAACTGGGCAGTTTGGAAATAAAGCGATTGTATCTGCTTTCTTTGGGCTTTAATTATAAATATATCTCAATCATATCAACATTTTATATCTTGTCATAAAATGCAGAATTATTATTTTCAATTTGAAAAGAAAAAGGTTATTACAAAAGGAATAATCAAGGTTGAAAGAGACGTTGCACTTTGTGCCAGCACCTGCTGATGTTCTGAAAACTGGTGCGCCCGCTGAAGGTTAAAAAACAAACAAAAAAAACCAGTAGCTAATGAGTAGAATTAAATAACATAACACAATTATATGAAAGAAAAACTCAGCTGTGTGACACTAATTTTGAGATTAAACTTTTGATAAAGGATAAGATATCACCAAAGAATATTTACTTTAAAATTTTTTTTTTTTTTTGCTATTTCTCCTACCATATTTGACCTTTAAAGGAAACAATAAGAATTTTATTAAGTTCCTGTTCTATTTTATTCATATTTTAAAACTTGATATTAAAATTTGCAGACTGTTGCAGACAATAGTAAATTTTTAGCAGGTATGTCAGAAATAATCCATCTGAAGTTTGGGGTATCTAAATATAAAGAGCAGTCCAAGCATATTGAAGTTATTTATTTTTTATACTGTTAATTTTGATTATAATAAAATCAGGGTAGTGTGAACAGTATAATTCCTTTTAGAGGGAATTAGAATTATTAGAACTTTGTTCTCTCAGATTACTATTTAGAAAATCTAACTCTCGAACCGAAACCCAGACTTTTCAAAGCAGAATCTCCCCAACAATATCTGAATATAACTTATGGTTGTCTGAAATACATCCCTATTACAATGCTGAATTAGAAATATACCATATCCTAAAAAGTTTTGACTAAAATTGTCTGTTTTACACACATTTATTTCTAAGCACAATTATATGAGACCAGATAATAAATAAAAACTTGTATAGAAAACGAAGAGAAAGAAGTTGGTTTTTAAAGTACCATACATAATTTTTATATGTATAAAAACTATTATAGCTAACATTATACAACCTAAGGGAAACTTTATTTTATATTTATTATCCCATCTCAGTGATTTTATATCAATTCAAACCAATAAACTTCATAGACATTACCTTGGCACATTTGCCTTTGCCATAAATATTAGGAATGATGCCATAGACTGCTTGTAGAGTCATAAGTGCTTTGGCAACATGATGCATGCTAGTCAAATCATCTTCTATGTGACATTCCTAAAAATATAAAAATAAAAGAAAAATTATAATTTACATAGATATTATGCTTATTATGAACACACATACATATATGAACAACTTTAACAAATATAGTCAGCTCATTTCACTGATGTTCTTATCAAGCCTGCAGAACTTTAAATGGGGTAAAGGCCATATTACTTTATGGAAAATTGCTGCAGACTGCAACAAAATAGGATAGATTGGAAAGTAAAAAGTATTATCTAACAAAAAATAAAATACTGATAATTAAAAAATAAATATTAATAAATATTATGCCTTTTCTTTTTATAATATTATAAATCCAAAAATTACATATCATAATTTTTATATTTATAATATTATGAATCATCATAAATGGCTTCACAGGTCACAGAAAGTGTTGGCAGGCTGCATATAGCCTATGGATCATATGTTGTGCAAGCCTGTTCTGAATGTATCATATGCTTTAACTGTCTCAAAATGTGTTATAGTATAGCTTGTATAGTAACAACCATTATAATTTATGATCTACTGTTCTTGAAATTGTGATGAAGAAAAGATACAGATAGAGTATATTGTGCTGTATGGCTAATACACAGCCTATCTCCTTACCCATTTAACTGTCAAGTTATTTTGATGCTTTTGGTATGGAAAATAATCAATTTTTTTATTGCAAAAATCAAATGTTTAGTACAAAATAATGTACATAAACTGCCATCTACTGAATAACGCAAAAAATTCACCTCCCAAGATATGGTATAGAATACTAGTGCTGCCATCTACTGAATAGAGCCCAAATCAACTTGTCCTGGGATAAGATTCAAGGAAAAAAAGCTACCCGACACTATCTCGGGCACAACATTTTGGAACGAAAGAGCTGCACCCGATTCTATCTCGAGCACAACAGTTAAAAGGTTAATAAGTTTTATCACAATTTTGAACCACACACAATCAGACATTAGAAGTATTTAACATCTTTCTATAAAAATAATATAATGTATAGTAGACTATGTATTAATAATAATTGCAAAAGAATTTAAATATTTTTTTAGCAGGAGTTGTTCAAACAGTAATAAATATAGCAAAAATGTTTATGCATGTGGTTTTTAGATTGAAATTTAATAAAAATCAATTTGCATTCAAATGATTTTGAAAGGGCATCGTAAAATATTTCATATGAAACCAAATGTGAGACTTAAAAGGAATTAGGTTAACCACATATTAAAAAATACCCTTGCTCTCACTCTGACACATACATGCACAGACACACACACACACACACACACACATATATATATATATATATATATATATATATATATATATATATATATAAAATGTCCTAATGCAGAAAAAGGGGTGTCAAGAGCGGAGGAAAATTTCTTGCTTTTAATAATGTATAGAAATGCTAGGCACCGTCAGTTCGAAATCTCTGTAGCTGATATTGGGAGGCAAGAGCATAGAGAAACTGATACATTCCTGTTTCCTTCTTTGTTTTACTTTTTTTTCTTGTTGTTGTCCATTTTCTTGTGCCTTTTATCTTGAAAATTTTGTTTATTGCTTGCCATTCGAAAAAAATAATAATAATGTACAGAAAAAAAGAAGCTGATGAGGATTAGTGGTTGTTTGAAAGCACTATAATCAACTTTAGCTTCCCAAGAGCTAATTAGACAATGAGGCTCAGGGGCAGGTGTTTGTGCATGTATGTAAATATGACAGAAATATCCTACAAGATTCCTCTTGAAAACTTTATTAATATTTAACCATAAATTCAGTACAGTATTCATAATCTATTCATCAAACTAGATGAATAAATGAAGCTCATTAATTTTATGAGAATAAACTATCCTATTTTTTTCTTGTATTACATTTACATCTAAAATACATTATAAAGAATGTATTTTTATTGCTTAATTTTCTCACAAATAAAAAAAGAAAAGAAACCAAAATAGTAGGCCAAATACGTTACCTATCAAGAGTACCAAAAAGGTAATTGATCCAATTATCACACACATAAAATAATCAAACTAATGTATGAAAAGCTAGGAAACTTGGCTGTTTCATAAAATTTACAAAAGAAGAGTTTGAAAACCTACAACTTGTATTTTCCTATTTCCTTTTTAAGCCCAACACATTATGTTTTAATACTTTTATTTTTACTAATCAAAGAAAACTTTGAAACTGTAAAAAATAAACAAATACCTTGAATGATGATTCGAGTTCCATTGATAACACATCATTGTCAACTGGAAACAGTTCAACAGTATATTCAAATATATTAGCAAAGTTACCCCAAACACCTCGTTCCTTCAGACAGAAAAGTAAGGTAAATAAATTTAAAGTACAAATTTATAGATAAACTGATTAACATCTTAAAAATGTAATTAATTCATATATTAAAAAAAAATGTTAAATAAAAACTAAAATTAGAGAAGAAAAGTATGCTGCAAAAATGCTCATCATAAAAAAAAAGAGTTCATTTTATAAAAAAAACATACAGGAATATGTAAAATTCCTAAAAAGAATACTTGAGAAATTTTCTACAGCTTTTTGTAATAATTAACATAAGTATGTTTTATAGATAAAAGGACCAGTTTAATAAATATCAACACTTATAATTAAAACCCAAGAGACTTTTCTTAAACCATTTTCAATATTATCATGATTAATATTATAAAGAAGAAATGACAGATCACAGTCTGAATTTTAAAAAAATAGAGAAATAGACAATGTACTGATAAAAGAAACATCTGAGAATGATTAAATGATTTAATATGAATTTCTGAGGTCTTCAAACATCCAGTTAGAAGTAAAAAATTGTGAATTTAAATTTGAATGACTCTTCAATCAATATTGGATATGAAAACAAAAGCACAAACAAAATTCATTCAAATTTTCTGTGGCTACTGTACTAAAAAATGCTAATGATGCTCTAATTTGGTCAAAGAACAATACTGTCTGGTAGTATTTGTTTTTGAATCTTTAGCTTAGATTAAATAAAAATTTCTACCTCTTTAAATTGATACAAATAAAAAAAATATACTAACTGACAACTTTTCTTCACAAAGAACATTTTTACCAGGAACAAAGAGTATATGAAATTCTTTTTTAGGACCACGGTAGCTTTCAACTCTATAAAGTAATAAAAAAAAATTAATTTTTAAAAAATTAACAACAAAACAAGTGTTTTTCACATTTTAATTTTATTATAAGCATTTACATACATTTATATGATTTATTTCTTGTTTTCTATAAGCAATCATCAAAAACTTTAATAAAAGGATGAAAGATATATATATATATATATATATATATATATATATATATATATATATATATATATTTATATATGAGCTGAAGTAAAACTATTTAATTATAAATTCTCAATAGCTGCATAATATGTCACAGAAAAGCAATAAACTTTTAATTCATGTATACTTAATTAGGTTTCTCAATTTTAATATATGGAGAAATGCTCATTTAAATTAGTTATGTTTTGATAGTTTTCAAGAGCTCAGATGAAAATTTGTCTTGTAATATATTTCTGAAAAGGTAGTATAAACATGTAATATTTAAATTTGTGCAATTGTAATAAACAGACCAGTAGACTACTTAAATGGGAAATGCTATCAATGAATTTCTTCAAGTAGTCTTATTCATGTGCTCTTGAGAACATGAATAAAAGTTGATCATTCATCCAGATGACCAGCCTGGTCTCAAAAGCATATCTATTTAAAAAAAAAAATTGACAGGTGATCTTGTTTTCATTCACAGTCATACTGTTTTCATCACACCAAGCTACTAAATTTTTCAAGGCACATCTGAGAACATTGTTGAGGATATCTAGCTGACTTTTGGGGCACTAGTATCAATCACAATATCAACCACAAAAAAGGTAATGTTGGCTTGAGTGTCTGTTTCCAAAGCTTCCAGAAGAGCATTAACTAATACATTAAATAAGATGGGGCTAAGGACAACTACTTGAGGAAGGCCTGTTTCAGTTTGCTCCAAATTCTCAAATGACTCTCTTGCCCTCAGACTGGTTGGGGTGTGACTGTCGCTCTGGAAAGCCAAGGCCCCACATTGCGATGTTCTACAAACTCTTTTTATATCTCAGTAACAAGCATAGCCTCTAGCTAAAGGTGCCTGATACTACAGTTTGTATTTAGAAAGTTTGCCACTATATCAGACTAAGTAGAATCTCTGGGTTAGAAAAATCCTTGATCCAGAAAATTGTATTCCTACTGATACCAAGATCCAATAGCTTTTGAATCACCATCAATCTTCAAATACCATTGACTGTCGCTCTGGAAAGCCAAGGCCCCACATTGCGATGTTCTACAAACTCTTTTTATATCTCAGTAACAAGCATAGCCTCTAGCTAAAGGTGCCTGATACTACAGTTTGTATTTAGAAAGTTTGCCACTATATCAGACTAAGTAGAATCTCTGGGTTAGAAAAATCCTTGATCCAGAAAATTGTATTCCTACTGATACCAAGATCCAATAGCTTTTGAATCACCATCAATCTTCAAATACCATTGTAAAGTCAACAAACGTGGTGAAGACAGATCGCCTCTTGTCAAAAGTATCCTTAATATACTGGCTCAAAGTGTAATTTGCTGAAATATTGGGTGGTACTGTCTGAAGCTAGTCTGGGTGGGAAAAAGATGACTCAAACTTTTCAGATACCATTCCAGTCTCACAGCCACCATTCTTACCATTGTCTTTGCCAGAACGCTGAACAAAGCAATGGGTCTATAGCTCTCTTAACTTCCCTTGGGCTTGTTTCCCTTTCCATTTGGATGGATGGGGTTTAATGGAGTTTAATGGACCCTTTCCATTTGGACCGTAGCCCTGCAACTCAAATTATTTGAGGAGTTCAAAAAGAGATCCCTCACTCAGACTCTTTAGGAATTCTAGGTGAACTAACTGACATGTTACTACTGTGAAGTGACTGATATGTTACTACTTTGATTATGCACAGAACATACATATATACATATACATCTTAACACATATAAACTAGGAAAAATTAACAAACAAAAAAGAATATTTTATAAAGTAAATTTTCTCTATTTCTTTACACACACATAAACATTTATTGTATCATACGGTGAAATGTGAAAAAAAAAAATTTATTTCATAAAATAAATTAGATTCTTTACTGGGATACTTACATCAATACACTATAAAAAAAAATTGTATTCTAAAGTACATGCTTTTACATTTCAATTTTTGAATAAGAAAATTATTCATATATTGTCTATCTTACTTTAAAACATAGTCAGCAATGATATCCATTAAATGCAATTTGGGACGGACAATGAATATAATATTTTGAGCATTAACATCTGGATAAATATTGGGCTCCAAAGTGAACATCTTTGTAACTTCATGTTCCTATAGAAAGAACAATATTAGAAGAAGATTAATAATTGAAAAAAATATGTAAGTATTTTTATTCCAACAAACTGTAATCATGATACACAGAAATTTAGCTTCATCATTGAAGGGAGATTTATTTTAAGAGTTAATTGTTAAATTAAAATTCATAAAATTACGTAATCTTTTACTGAAATATATAACAGAGGTGGCTGAGACAAAGTGTTAAGAGCCAACTGAGAATGTCTACATACTTAGAACCAAGAGCTACAAAGTAAAAAGGAAGTGATAACAAGCCACATGCAGCTGGCGAGCCACAGTTTGGCCACCTCTGTTATATAAGATACCTTAAGCAGAGAACTTAATTCCATTTATATTTTAGTCAAATTTAAAAAAATATTTCTTTTGATTAAAGTTAATTCATTTTGCTGTATACTGTCTAAGAATAACCATACTAGTTTTCTGTACAATATAAAACTGGCACTAGAAGACATAGAATTCAGAACAATTTTTTTTTTATCTCTCTTAGGCTATGGATTTACATTTTATAAAGGGTAAAAAAATAAATAAGCTAGTATTGTATATTAAAATGCATTAATTTTAGAAAATGTTTAATTTTTACATATATATTGAAAAAAACTTTATAATTTGTTTAATAACATAGGCACATTTCAGATTAATTTGTAAATAGCAAACGTAATTAAAATACTTATATAAAATTGTTATTGTATTATCTGCAGAAATAAAAAAATAAGGAAAACTTTTAAATTTTGTATCCAAAATTGATGTTTAAAAAAAATGCTAAAAAATATTAGTTTATAATTATTTCACACATAGTACTATCTAGTAAACAGATCTAGTTATATATGCATTCATAAAAAAAAAATAAAATTATACCTGGAGCAATACAAATTTTGCTATGAGACCAATAGGACCAGTAAGCTTTTCATCCCATATAAGTGCCTGCATAGAAAAGACTTATTATTTTTATATTCTCCAATAAGGAGACTTTATATTAAACTTTTATGAACAACACATATAAACAAAAGTAAATTATTATTCAAGCTAAAGTTACATTTTTAAACCATATTAAAATAATTATTTTAACACTGATATTAATATGTTTCCATATACTAAGAGGAAGTAAACTGTAACCTTTAAAAATAAATAGTGAAAATATATGTTAAAAGAAATCATCAATACACCTAACCATATTGAATCATTATGATAAAACACAACTGTGCATATCTAAACTCTGTCACTAATTAGTGAAAATACAAACATTTATATATTATATCTTACTTTAGAATAACATAATATAATAGTAATAAAAGCTCTAAATACAGTAAAAAATGCTAATTTGTCAGTTCGAATAACAAACAATTTGAATTTTAATATTATGTATCCTGATGAAATAATATTAGATACCTACAAAATTCATATTACATATTAATTGTCATTTTCTTCAGTAAGAGAAGATATTCTTTTATTCCAAATGCTACATGAAGTTTAAAGAAAAAGTAAACCAGTTGACTTTTAATAAGGACACCTCTGCCTATGAATGCCACTCTTACTGAGGGTAAAACATGCATCTTTCACTGTACACACAAACAGTGCTTTGCTTATCAGTAGTATGAATAGTAAAATATGCACACAATATGCCGATGTGGGAAATACTAATGATTAAAACAATGTACCACATCTTATATAAAAAAAGGGATACAAGGCAGTCATTACTTGTAACAATGACAAAAAAGAAAGACCTTTTTAAATGGTTAGTTCATTTAAATGATTGATACATTTAACATTTAGGAAATTTTAGAGGCCTCTCTCTTTATATATGTATATATATGTATATATATATATATATATATATATATATATATATATATATATATATATATATATATATATATATATATATATATATATACAAACTTGAAAAAAGCTGGGTATTCAGTCTCTCCCAATGTTAAAACTGATAGACAGTCCTTTATTCATTCAAGTGCATTCTCAACGTATTTAAATTTGAAGTAAACAAAATTTGATTACGGCAGCTTTGAATATTTTATTTACGGGTGCATAGAGAAAATGGATTATTTTAGACAAAAAATAAACTAACGATGTTTCTATGTTTTAAAGAAATTTTGTTGTAGAGTTTACTCGGAGTGTGTGTAAACATCTCTAGATCTTATATAGTTTGACATTACTTATGTTACTACATGTAGGAAAATCACTTTTAAATGAACCAGTATATGAGCACACTGCCTTCTTAATATTAATGAGAAATTGTAACACATGCATAAACTTTACAACCTTAGTACCCGGGCATTTATCAAGGCAATCTAATAATAATCTTCGGGCATCATCACGTAATAGTGAAACATTTACACGCCCGCTCGAGAGGTGGTCAGCCATGTTGTTTATGATAAACAGAAACAACGAGAGAATTGCCACCCTAGCTGGTAAAAAAATTTTGCTTCAAAGTAAAAAAATTATTTTAAATACAGTTGAATCTCGATCTATCGTTTTCGAAGGGACCGACAGAACTAAACGATGGATGCGGGAAAACGATAGATGCGGGAACATACAAAAAAGTATTAACATACCTTAAAGTTTTATATCCCTAAAATATATTTACTCACATACATAAATACATACATACCCGTAGTGTAACTGAAGCTAAAATTACAAGGTTGTACTGAAATCCAAGATAATAATAATAAAAAAAGAAATACACGTACATACACAGGAATTTTGATTCAAATAAAAGTACTTAATCGTCGTTTGTTTTTTGGCGGTTTTCTCTCCACAAGCAAACAATTTTGTTTTGGTGTTGCAAATTGCATTCTTTTCGGTATCGGTTATTGTATGAGAGAAGCGGCAGCCGTGAATCATTTGTAACTAGAACTGGATGGGGTCCGACATAAGACCACTAGGAAGTTCTGCTTCCAAGTGAAACACTCATCGGCCAGTGTAGAACTGCAGTAATCAGAAACTTCTCACACACTAGACCAAACACCAGGGCGCCTCCATCCCAAGGCCAACAAAAAAGCTGACTGTGAGCCATTGCTGATAAGAACAGAAATGTTGAATAGTCAGTGAATTTTGAATGAGTCGCCGAAAATAGGGTACTCCAGGGGCTAAAGAATTAAGGAACACCAACGACGAACAAATAATGGGAGTGGTACAATAAAGCGAAACCCAGCTAAAGAAGAGAGAACAAAAATACGAGACCGTGTATCTCAAATGTTCTGCTCATTGTTTAATTAGAGTGTCACTCTAACTCAATCCAGACATTTACATTTCAGGTTCAGTTATTATGAAAAAACGATCGATCCGATAAATTAATGTAAAGCTGCGATATTCTGAACGAATATTGCGGGGAAACGATGGATCGAGGAACGATCCATGCGGACTTTTTTGCTTGTTTTCTATGGAATTTATTCGGGATTGGGTGAAATAAACGATCGTTCGGGAACGATCGATCGAGATTTCACTGTATTTTATATTGATATATTTAAGATAAAATCGAATAGCAGATTTTTCTGGAAGAGAGAAATTTCGCTGATTTGATATCCTCAATTAGTTCAACATTTACAGGAAAATATTAGATAAAGGCTAGAAATACGATGATCCGTCTTAAAAAAGGTGTGTCCTAACCTAAGAAACATGAAAGTTTTGCTTTTGACAATGATACAGTATCATCTAAAACTCATAAAATGTTCCTGAAGAAGTAAAATCTTCAAGATCATTGGGATCTCTTAAACATGCTTCAATGAATAATTTTATTAAGGCAAGTAAGCCGGCCGCCTGGCTGTAGCATAAGTCTCACAAATTTTCAATTCAATTCAATTAAGGCAAAAGTTATCCGGAGGTTTTATTCCGCTTCTGATAAGCTGAGAATGCTTTGCGCATGGCAGATGAAATATTTTAGTCGAGCCAGAGATATTGGTGTGTCGAACATACATCCTATGAGAGTTGTTTATCACTAGTTTGGCGAAAGTAGAAGAGATTTGTGTAGTAACCCTGTACCAAGGGGAGAGCAAAAATAAGGAACTGCACCGGCTGTCGATTGATCATATGGTACAAAGTTAATATATTTTAAAAATGGGCGACCAGGCTAACTCAGGTATTTCTACGGTTTTATCATGCATATTTTGTTTAAACATTTTACCTTAATACATATTTGTTGCTGTATCTTTTCTGTCTTTTTAGAGAAAGAATATCGAGAGAAGCTCTTGCGGATGGTCAAGAAAGAGGTAAAATTTTAACATATATGATTATTTGTTTCACGTATCTTATGTACCTTAAATTTTGATTGTAGTAATAATTTTCTGTCGCTTGTGTGATATTGATTGCAATGGGTTTAATTCAAAATATTTTTCAGCGAAATATTAGACTGTCTGACATATTAATGTTTGTTTACAAAGTGTCCTTTTAAATTCATTATGATTGAATGATGAATTTATCGAGAATAAAATTATACAAGCATTATAATCTGATATGTGACAAGTGCCTGAAGACATGTTTATTTCTCTAGCCAGTATCTAGCTTTACATGAGAAATATTAATTGAAAAAAAAAATAAAAGAAAACTACTGACGGAAAATACTGATATTTCTTGTTTCATTTACAGGAGACTTTTTGATTGTCTGAAAATCTGCTTCTATAACTTTCAGAATTGATTTTATTCATACTTATTGAAATTTAAACCTTTTATTTGTAGCTATGAAATATGTGACTTTGTAATTTCTTAAATAATCATAATAATGTGTATAGACATTCGATAGTACATAATTTAGGATGAAATTAGCCTCATGAAACAATAAAATTTATTAAGTATATCTTATTTTAACAATATTTTCAGTAGGAGAAAGGTGCATATTTCAAATGCTCAGTTTTCTGTTTTGTAAATCAAGTAGAGGTAACAAAAGTTTTTGCCTCTTTTTAAAGGCATTAGAGTAAACTAATGTTAATAAAACTGTGATAAGTGATGGAAAAACAAACTGAGGTTACTTATGAAATCACTTTTTATAAAAGGCAGAATTTTGGTTAGAAATAAAATTATTGATGATCATGTGACCACATGGATTCAGAGTTTATATAGTTGTGTTTAACAATTATTTTATAAACTGTGTTACATTTAAATTTGCCATCACTGACTTAAATAAATGTATAAATTAGATGTAATGTACTATAACTATATAGTAAGGAAAACTAGAAAAGTATATCAATAACTTTGTAATTTAATTACGTATGTTGGAATTCACGTTTTGTTTGACATTAAAAGAAAATTAATCTCTTTCTATAACTATGACTTATAGTAACCTTGTGGATAAGCAAATATATAATGAACACTTCTTAATTTCTGAAGTAAATTAAAAAGGGGTGATTATATGTTTCGAACTAGTCGGTAGTTCATCATCAAGCCAAGGAGTATTGATGTGGTTGTCACAATGAATGGACATTTGTGAATTGTTCATTGTGACAATCACACTAATATTCCTTGGCTTGATGATGAACAATTAACTATTTTGAAGCATGTAGCCACCCCATTTTATTTTGGAATTGAAGGTCTTCAATACATATCTTCCTCTAACTGTATATTTTAAAATTTTAGTATTCAAAAGTTAAAAAATTAGATGTTCATGGTTTAATACATCCAAAAAATAATTTTTTAAGTTTTCTTCTTATCAATCAGTAAAAAGTTAAAAGTTTTTTTTAAAAATGTACCTGCCAGAAAATTATATTGTTATTTAAAAAATAAATCTGTAGTTAAAACAAAGATTTTCTTCTTATGTATGTGTCGTCATATATATATATATATATGAATGTCAGTGTTTATTTAAATAAGAATAATAATTCAGATTCTACTAAATGGTGTATATAAGTAAATAATATAGATGGAGTAAAAAAAAGTAAGAGTTAATTTTATTCACCTGATTGTCAAGAATGGAGAGTCAGAATATGAAAGGCAATGTTTGAAAATTTCTAGGTAAATATGCAAACTGAGTATTTGGTCCCTGAGACTGCCTTTAAGGTTGATACTTGGGGAAGTCTGTCCTCAAAATTAGAAGTTGGGTATTGTAAACCCTGACAATGGGATAGCTACAAGAAGTATTTATTACTCTTTAAGCTTTAAGAAAACTATGAATTTCACATGTTTTACGTTTCCAATTTTATGTAATTATGCATTTTATGACTTTTAACACTGCATCATGCTACTTATTATTTCTTAACATAAAGTGAGCAAGTTTTAAAAATCCTCAATGAAATTCAGAATTGTTTGCTTTTATATAAAGTGGATCTCAGAAGTTTTTTTTTATAAATGTGAAGATTTCTAGATATTTCTGTTTTTACAGTTCATAATATCTTTTACCACAAGGACCATGATTTTTTCCCACAATTTTGTTTTCCTGTAAAATAATAAGTGTGGCCAGTTATATTAATAAATGCACACTTAAAACAAATGTACTCCAAGAAACTCACAACAGAATGAATTAATAATAATAATTATACTTTTAGAGTAGTGGTTTAAAATTATAGATTTTTTTCTATTGCATGCATTATAAACAATCGATTATTATTAGAGCTTTAGCAATTTTAATGTTTGGATTTATGTAAGGCATTTCTTATAGACTTATAGTATAAAAAGTTTTAATAATGTATATAATTTGTTCCTGAGAAAAAAATTGAGGTTAATTTCCAGAAGTATAATTAATTTTCTGAAAATCCAACTATTAAATCTTGAGAGGAAAATAAGACAATGGAAAGAAATTGGAATTTCTTTTTTGTTCATCAGAATAAAATTTTGGTTTTCTGTGAATGTTATAAATTTTAGAATAATTTTCAGTAATAAAATTACTTAAAAATGCATTTTTTTGTTGTTGTTTGTCATTTAAGCATTGTGGAAATTAATCAGTATTTGCATTTATATTCAGTACTATCAAAATAAAGGAGTACAGTCAAATATATGAGATTTTTAGTATCTTTCCCTTTATAAAAATTGATAACAAAAAAGATGTAACTGCAGTGTTATTTCCCCAATGTAACACTATAATCAAACAGTATTCTGAACATATTAAATAAAATTTTGTGAAAACTCTTTTATTTGTTAGTATAATTTAACTAATACTTTTTATGTTAGTTTGACTGTATTGATTTTATATTGTAGCTTAGATCTGTTTTATCCAAGGTGCCTTTTATAAAGTCAGTTAGATGTTACTATATGTATATGTTTGTTTAACTGAATAAAAATTAATAAATTATTATAAAATAATAAATTAATAAAATAATTTTTATATTTTATTCAATGCATTATAACCCAAGAGTAATAAATTTTATTGGACACCCTTTTATTAAGTATATGAATCTTTAATTATGTCTTCGTCATAAGAAAAAATGTTTTTTAATCATAAAAATTTAGAAGTTCAGGCTGTATAGAGTATAAATATACTTATAAGATAGTAACTTGGGAAAATTTTTAAGACTTTAAAAAACTCCTCATTTATTTATCCAGTTGTCTAAACATTTTTGATGTATCTATTTTAAAATATACTGTATGTGTTAGATATTATATGGTAACCTTATATCAGGCTGTATTTAGCTGCGTTTTTCTCATGGTAAAAAATAAACATTTCTGATTGTTTTTAGATTTTGCTTTTTAGCCTCCATCTGATATTCTGTTTTCCCTGTTGTCTCATTCTTATTAAACTTCATACGTAACCCTGCTATGACAGACGCTTCATTTTGCATATCAGTGCGGTAAATTATTCAAATAATTAGAGAAGTTTTCAGAACAGTGTATGAAAAAACTGCCTTATACAGAGGCTGTTCACACATTTTTTAGACGATGTATATTGTATTCAGAAAACTAAATTACATAAAATTCTTGTGTTTTAAATGTTCTATTTGACATCCCTTATTCTGAACTATCTTTCGACACCGCAATTTCCAGGATAATAATGCCTTTTGAAGTGTCAAAAGAGGTATTCTATCCCATTCCTCCTGAACAGCTTTCCAGAGTCCTGTAAGGGTTTTGGGACGACGTTTGGATAATGCAGATTTTTAAAGTACGAAAGCACAAAAATCCATAGGTGATACATCGGGAGATTTAGTAGGGATATCAGTGAAGGGTATGGCCTTGATACCAGTTTTTTGTTCCATTTCTTTTAGGAAATTTACAGTGGATTTTGATGTGTGACTGCTAGCTTTGTCCTGATGGAGTCTCACAGACTGATGGCACTGTGGGTAAAGCGATGGTATTTCATTCAGAAAAATTGGCGATAAAATATGTTCCTGATAGTATTTGGAGTTAATCTTGACATTTTTTTCCACTCTCTTTATTTTTAACTTGCCATTATAAGAAAAACCAGCAACAATCATGAATCCCTTAGAAAAACTTTCTTTCGATTCTTTGAATCATGTACTTAAATTTTTTTCTTCCCTTTTATGATAATAAATGGATCTTTTTTTGTTGCAATCATTTAAATACACCCATGATTCATCTATTGTGACAATTGTTTTCCATTTTTCTTTGGATAAGTGTTTCTCATATAGAATTCTGCAGCGTGTCCTGCGTTCAGCGATATGATTTGGAAGAAGACGATGCACATTGCGTTTTTTCGCTTTCTTAAGATTTAAATCAACATTTATCATTTTGTTTACAGTGGACACCGAGCATTTTAATGATTTTGCAACTGTCCTTTGACTAGGGGGATTTTCTTTTAACATTAAACAACGTACATTTGCAATAGTCGAAGATGTCTGTTTTTTCCTTGGATACTTGTTTGGAATTTTTGTCCCACTTGAGGCTCCAATTTGACGTTTTTTTCCTTTCTTGTTGACGATATTACCTATCGACGCTTTAGATATCACAAAACCATGACTCTCACATCGTTTTTGGATAACGGAGTATGCATATTTCTCTTCGGAAAGAGCATAAATATAGCCTTCGAACCACTGCTTTGTTAAAAACGCCATTTTGAATAAAAACAAAACTTTCAAGCCGCAGACGATAATTTTGAATTTTAAAAACATAGTACAATTGCAATTATTTCTTTTGCAGCAAACGATTTTTTATTACCGCTAAAAAATGTGCAAACTGCCTCTGTATGCATTTTGTTCAATGTTGTATTTATAAATTATTACATTTGATAAATATTTTTCTTTTTAAGGTAAAACAAATTATGGAAGAAGCAGTTACTAGAAAATTTGTTCATGAAGAAAGTAGCAGTATTACATCACTTTGTGGTATGTTAGAATTTATTTGGTTCCTATATTTTTATATGCTGTAGTCCTTTTCACTAAGCAGAGTATTATGTAGCTTTAATCTGGAGTTATAGATTTTTGGTATAGGTAGCAAAACTTCAGGTGGAGTTCCTCTATTTTGAGAGTTTTCTAGCCATTCTGTGTGCAGGTGTCATTTAACATACGATTAAATATGCAAGGTGTTTGGAATGTGTATGTGCCTCAGTCATTAGTTTTATATTAAAGCTTTCTGTTTACACAATATAGTATTACATAGTAAAAGGGATAAAAGACTATTTTTAGTGAAGATTATCTAAAGTTTTAACACTTCAAAACACTCTGCATATTAGAATAATTGTATATAATGCTGTATTGTCTAAAATTCTATGCAAAATATTGAGAGACAAAAATTAAATTTTTTTTACATTTTTTAAATGTTTATTTGAACAATTTACTGGAAAAAGATGAGAAGTTTAAAATTATTTTTATAACTTTTGAAAATTTTTTATGATGAAGTATTTTTAAGTAATATTAAGCATAATTAAAAAAATTAATGTATTTCAGCTGCTGTTGATGCTTGCTTGTCTCATAGCTTGAAACGAAGAGCTTTAGGACTGTTTAAAACCAATTCAACCACTGCATTGCTTCAGAAGCTTTCAAAAAATTACGAACCTGCAGCTGAGATTGCTCGAATGGTTTCTGAAATAGAAAATATAGATCCAAACAAGTAATTACAATTTTATTTAATTATTTTCATGAACCTTTACATTAAGAATGTTTTACAAATTGTACTAAAACACCATTGGATATCAATGCCTTATAAATGTACCAGATATAATTGAAATAAAATATATATCAATAAGATATAAATTATCTTTATTTATTTGTTTTTGTGCCTAAAGTATTTTGTAGTTTAGATCTGTTTTATCTAAGGGGCCTTTTTATAAAGCCAGTTAGATGTTACTATATGTTTAACTGAATAAAAATTAATAAATTATTATAAAATAATAAATTAATAAAATAATTATATTTTTTCCCATTCATTATAACCAAAGAGTAATAAATGTTATTGGACACCCTTTTATTAAATATATGAATCTTACATTACCTCATCATCATTAGAAAAAATATTTTTTGATCATAAAAATTTAGAAGTTCAGGTTGTATAGAGTATAAATCTACTTATAACTTTTTAAAGATAGTTGCTTGGGAAAATTTTTTAAAACTGTTTAAAGAACTCCTCATTTACATATCCAGTTGTCTAAACATTTCTCATGAATCTGATTTAAAACATACTGTATGTGTTAGATATGATATGGTAACCTTGTGTCAGGCTGTATTTAGCTGTTTTTTTCTTTTGGTAAAAAAAAAAATTCTGATTTTTTTTTTTAGATTTTGCTTTTTAGCCTCCATCTGATATTCTATTTTGCCTGTTGTCCATTCTTATTAAACGTCATACGTAACCCTGCTATGACACATGCATCATAATTTAAATTCATATTAAATATTTATTATAAGATAACTGTAGTTAGACATTTTATTTGTCTATCTATTGAGAATTTTTTTTGTTTGTTACTTGGTATTTTTGGCAATCATTATTCTTTTAGTTTTAGTTTCTGTTTTGTTTAGGTTATTTTAATAATGTTGTGCATTTTATGAGTTTTTAAACTTTGTATATTTTAAAACTTTTAACTAAAGGTATAAGAAATGACACAACTTTTTTTCTTACAGACGATCGGCTTCTAGTAGTGATAGCACAAATAAAATTCGTTTGAAACCCGAGAAAAGACAGGCTTCTAGTCCTTCATTAAACCTTTCACAACCTAATCCTAGGTTTCTCTGGATAAGATTGGCATTGTTCGAAAAAAAGTTAGCAAAAATAGTTGATCATTTAGTCCAGAACAGCAAGTGAGTAATGTAAAATATTTTAATTTAAAAACTGTTGTTGTTTTGGAAAATATTAATTGTTTCTGAATTATCCATTTTTAGCAAGTATTATGAGAAGGAAGCTCTTGTTGCTGATCCAGTATGTGGTCAAATTTTGGCTTCCCTTTTAGGTAAGTTCATCACAGCAGTGGTGTACTAATTGCGGGTCGTGATCCATAAGGGGTCACATAAAAAAAATTAATTGAAGGGTCACATGTAGTTGAAGTAAATTCATATCATATTGGATTATTTAATTAAAAAATATGCTTTAATTTTTATATAGTTACATATTTTTAACATTTTTATTTATATTTTTAATACAAATACATGCTATTATTTAAATATGATGTTTCAGTCACATGAGATTTACCAAAACCAAGTACAGAATGTAAGCAAACCATTTTATTATTGTTATTATGCAAAGTATTGTATATATACCCCAAATTCATTGATTTTTAAAATAGTTTGTAAAAATTTGCTTATTTCTTTTTCTGTTTTTGTTAATAGTATGTATTTCCTAATTTTTTAAAAAAAAAATTTGCTACAGCCAAAACATTTTCATTGGACAATGATTTTTTAATTTAAAGTAAGAGGGTCACCATCGCATAAAGTTTGTGAACTACTGCATTGCAGAATGTGCTTACATTTGACCTTTCATCATATCCTTAAATTTGCTCAGAGAAATAATTCAAATGTAACTGTATCCCTTGATTATTGAAATATTTTATTTCATGGTTGTAATATTTATGAAAAATGCTTTTCTAAAATTAAAGCTAATTTTTATTTGACCCTCCATAATATTGATGAAATGCATTATGCTGTGTTTGTAATTACATAATTCAAAACAGTAGTATAGTGTTTTGTGTATATTAAATGTTTATTAAATTAACGAATTGGATTTCAAGGCATATAACATGAATGATGAAAAGTGGCTACATATTTCTTGATAATTGTTTATACTTTTATATCACCTACAACATGCTTGTATAAATTAGGGTTATAGGTCACTTTTGAGAGTTCTTCATTGTTAACAAAGTAGTTCTTGTGTCTCAAATTCTATCTTTAACTGAGGGTATAGAGTATATTTTCTGCCATTAAGTATTGCAAATTTTTTATAACTCTACAACAGGAATGAGGATTAAACTGTACATTTCATTCAAAAGTTCAGTAATATTTAATTTAATGATGCTTTAAAAAAAATTTTTTAATGTATATATATTCTCACATATTTTATTTTATTTTGTAAAATTTGATTTCTAAATAAGTCTACTTTTGATCACTAAGTTTATTTGTATATAATTTTAAATTAAGTACCTTTATTATGTTTAAATTAAGGAAAAAAATGGACAGAATTGTTTTACTATTGCTTTGAATATGATTATTTATTTCTAATAATACATTGTCAAGGGCATATTTCAGAACCATCTCATAGGGGAAGGTAAAAAAATTTAAATAACTGAACTTTTAAGGAATCGCTAACGTGATTCCAGAATCAATATTGTAGTTGCTGCAAGTGTGTTCATATGCTTTGATATATTTTCTTTTCCTAATGTGTAACAACCAGGACTTGAAATAGATATGAACGAAAATAAAAAGTTCCGATCGAATTGGTTAAAGTTGAATTATTTATTTATTTATCCAAATGAAACCATTATTTTCGTATGGATTTGATTTTGTTCCAAATGATTTTTATTGTTCTAGATATTTATCTGACCTGGAGCAATTCATTTGTTCTGAGATGGAACAAAAAATATCTCCCACAAACGATTTTGCACTTTTTCCTCTTTAGCAAATTTTGAAAGATTATTAAGCTATTCCAATGTGGATAAAATTTAAAATTTTGGAATTTTCAGGATACTTCTGCACAGAATATTGTTTAAAGCATCCCAGATCCCAGGGTTACCTAATAAGCTTTATCATTTTTTGGTATGTGTAGATATATAGATCTATACTTAGGTAGATAAAATTGATTTTCATAGATATATAGATCTATACTTAGGTATAGGTCATCTTGCACGATATCATTTTGCACGATAACTTTTGAATAGATTGAGGTAGAGAGATCAACTTTGGCACAAAAATAGCTCTTGTCTAGTAGAAGGATGATTTCACTAGCCAGCAAAATGTGGCCATGGGAAAATGGTGAAATTTCAATACAAAAGTTTTGCAAAGTTCTCAAGATTGAGGTTTTTAACAAACATCTCAAGTTGGGTATCTGTTTTTGAGTATTTTTTCATTCTGAATCGAATGAGGCTAAAATCAAGTCTACAGATTCAACCAGTTTGCATAATTTGTTCAGAATTAGAAAGATTCTTTTCACAACAGTGTTTTTTCAAAACTATTTTTGAGTTGAAATGGAAATAACGTGTGTTAAATTTGCTACATGAACCTTTATTCATTTGAAAAATATTGGCTTTTTTCAATATGTATAGGTACATATAATTTAATGCATACAAGGCATTAATTTATTTTGCAAGAAATATTATATATTTTTCAGGACATGGTATTTATTTTTAATTTTGAATACAAAAAGAAAATAGCATTGAATTCCATTATCTTCCTGTCTTTTTTCCTACTTCTGGGGAACTGGGTAGTACACATTAAAAGAAACATCTTAGATAACATAGTTAAAGGGACAAGATCCTTAAATCACATTTTAGAATGATAAAACATATTTCTGGGAAAAAAATTGTTTTTTTTATTAATCGGAATAAAATTTCAAAGAGCTAAATCTTTTTGCTCTGTGCTGGATAAATTCAGAAGGATAAAAAAAAAAAATTTCGGTCTGTTGGATTCAATCCGCAAAGGAACTTTATCCAAGTGAGCAGTATTTTTTTATTCTGTTTTGGATAGAAATTGTTTGACCTGTAATATTTCTATTCAGGTCAGAGCAAAAAGGATTCATTCTTTGGACAGGTATCTTCAAGCCCTGGTAACAACACATTTATACGCAATGCTTTTCTTGAACTGTACTGCTTAAAGACATCTATGCAATGAGTCGTTAATTATACAATATGTATATATATGTTTCAGTTGGTCCTTGTGCCCTTGATTATTCCAAAATGAAAACCCAAGATCACTTTTGGACTGATCCACCTGCTGATGAGTTAGTTCAGCGTCACAGGCTTTCTACTGGCGTAGCACTCATCAATGGTCCCTCTACTCCTCCACTGGCTCGACGTCCTGGTCTTCAGGTTTGTTGCAGTCATGATTGTGGTTTCTGTTCCCTGTTTTACATAAGAAAACAAGAAAGCTGGACTTAAAAATTTTAAAATTGTGGTTTTGAGGATAACTGTAAAATAAAATGGAGTTAAAATTAAGACAGCTTCATAATTCTCATGTAGTATTGTAAATTATAAACAGGTTCTCACCTATATGCATTACACCTCCCTTAAATTCTAAACGGTGACAGCTTAGGTCATAAAGTTGGTGTCTAGGTATAGTAAAAAGGCTATGCGCTACTCGATGAGACAACTTACAATGTCATCTATCAGCAAATTTTGGAATGAGCGTTTTAATCTCAAAAACCGTACGAGATACGGGGAAAAAGTCAATTACAAAGTTGTTCAGCATCATCAATTTAGTAAGAAAAGACACCTTGCGCACATTAATACTCAAAACAGAATGTCGAAAATGAACATTTGTTTGGTCATGATTTCGAAAATTGTCTTATCATAAAGAGTGGAAGAAAGAAACTGAGACACTTCCCTATCTTCAGGATCATTTACTTATGTTGCTAAAAATGCTCTCCATTAGCACTATACTCATTTGCACTCTGGACTGGATTTCTTGCTGCACATTGGTGCAACAATACCATCTATATATATAAAACGCGTAGGTATGCGGCACAAAAATCGACGGTATTTCTACACTCCGAATGGCAACGTCTGCAACTACCAGATGTAAACATTATCGGCCAACCGCGTGAATGTAGTGGCTCGACGATAGCACGGAATTTGGTACAATTTAATTGCTTTATTTTACTCATGAATAATTTCAATTTATTAACGAGATAATTTTAGTTTATTCATTTGTTCCATCGGTTTTTCTAAATGTATTTAAGAGGAAAAACTTTGACAAAATATGTTTAGATCTATCAAATCCAGTGTTGAGTCATGGACAGTTGTATATAGGTTTATCTAGAATCCGTGTTTTTGATTCTGTCACTGTAGTATCTCTTACTTCTGAAATACTTAATTGTGCATAACAAGAAGTTTTAGGAATATCATAGTAAAATTTAAGTCATGGACAGTTGTATGTAAGTTTATCTAGAGTTTGTTCTTTTGATTCTGTCACTGTAGTGTCTCCTATTTTTGAATTACTCAGCTGTGTATATCAAGAAGTTTCAGGAATATCATAGTAAAATATTATTAATTATCTTATAATACCTTAATAGCAAGTAATAGTTAATTTTCTACACTTTTTTTAATACTTGCTGAATTTTTACTCCATTTTATAAGTGAAGAAATTTTCCCTACAATTTTTTATTTGATATGATTAAGTGTAGATTTCTGAATTGTGAACAATATTACATACAGAGGGTGGTGTAATCCATACTATATTTTAGTACTTACTGAATTTTTACTTCTATTTTTAAGGGAAAAATTTTTCTTCAATAATTTCTTATTTCATGTAATGATAAAATGTAGATATCTTAATTTTGAGAAATATTTTACAGATTAATATATCACATTTTTTTAATCACAATGTTTTAGAATAAGACTTATAGAGAATTTTGTAGTGATCAGAATTTTTTTGGCTGAGATCCCACTACCACTTAACAGTGTATATTTATGATGACAGGTAATGGTAAAATTCTTTATATATGTTTCTTTCAGTTGAGTTGTTTTGCAAAAGAAAATATGAAACTAAAAGCGACCATGCTGGTCGCACAGCGGCTAGTAGTGTTGAAAATCACGACTAAACAAATGTTCATTTTTTACATTCTGTTTTGAGTATTAATGTACACAAGGTGTCTTTTCTTAATAAATCGATGATGCTGAACAACTTTGTAATTGACTTTTTTCCCCATATCTCGTACCGTTTTTGAGATATATACACTAATTCCAAAATTTGCTGATAGATGGCATTGTAAGTTGTCTCATCGAGTAGCGTATAGCCTTTTTACTATACCCAGACACCAACTTTATGGCCTAAGCTGTCATCATTTAGAAGTTAAGAGGGGTGTAACAGATATAGGTAAGAACCCTGTATTTTGGTAATGATCATCAAATATCTTCTCATGGTAAGTTTTATTTATTTAAAAAGTGTCATTATAAGATTGAGTGGCATATTCTCTGTTCTAAAATTAATAGAGCTAGCTATGCTTGACTTATTACTAAATTAAAAAAAGTTAGTTGCTTAAAGTTAGTATTTAGATGAGTGAATTCATTTGCATACAATAACAACATCATAATTATGTGGTTTTTCTGTATGTTTTGTAGTTACGTAATTTTCTTTTAACAGTATAAGAGAGATGCTAGAATATCTGCTAGTACTGAAGAGGCCTGTCGAGTAATCCCTAGGGATTATGTTGAGTCTTTGCATCAAAATTCTAAGTCAACCTTACTTTATGGAAAGAACAATGTTTTAGTTCAACCGGTGAGTTCAAAAAATATTATATAATTGGTTGCTCAATGAAATTTTTATTCATATGCTCATATCATACTTAAAAATTTATAGCTATACATTATTGGTTAAAAATTGTTTTCATTATATAAAATATTTATGTATTTGAAAAGTCAATGACTTAATTTGTCTTTTAATGTAATGATCTAATTAAAACTGTACCAAATAAGATGAATTTTTATTATTTAAATTTGATTAGTTGCTAAAAGAAGTCTGTTATACTAAAGTCAGTTATCAAAAAATTAACATCCTTAGAATAAGAATGTTTGAATTTGTTTGTTAGGAGCCATGATCGAAAAGTTTGAGTGATATTACAGGCAAAATTTCTATTTAAAAAAGAAATAATGCAGATCTTAATCATGAGTTTCAGTAGTTCATTTTGGCAAAATTCACATAAGGCTAGAGATTATCCTCTTTAACCCTAGTTAGTTTTTAAAAATTTGATCATGGTCATAGTATAGCTGTGGAGCTGAAAGACTCCACAGATATGCTAAGGATTTTATTTCATGTTTAAATAAGTGGTTTTATATTATTCTTATTCGAACAATTTATTCTCTTTCATCAGAGTCACTTTTTAACAAAATGGTCACTTTAAAGGTACTAAAGTGATTTAAAGGTAAAAAGAATTTAAAATTTAACAGGAAATTTTATTTTATTGTCAGTAGATATAAAGTCTTTTTATTCTATTTGCCAAAATTACAGGTTTATAGTTTGGAATGTGATATTAAGTCATATAATAACAAATTATTTAATATTGATTAGAGTGATGATGAAATTTTTATTGTTATAAATTTGTATCAAAATACCAAAAATTTTACTTTTGTATATTATTTCATGCATTAGTTTTGATTAATAACTTCAAAACATTTTATAAAATTAATTAAAAATCATACTTAATATATATATATATATATATATATATATATATATATAATATGTTTGTTGTAGACAAATTTTTTTACTTCATACTAATCTTAAAAGGTCAAAAATAGATATTTTCGGCTTTTAAGGTTCTTAAAAATAGGGTGAAGTTACTCCCTTCCCCACTTCAGAAGAAATTTTATTTTATTTTATGCCAGAAGAGCAGGAAATGACCTGTTTTAGTATTTCATTTGGATGAAGTTGTAAGTGGGGTATTCATTATCTGAAAATAATTTGTATGGCAGTATAGTTGTTTAGTAAGCAAAGGCACAGAAAAAAAAATATCATTTTGCCTTTATTGTGCGTAAATTCTAGTTTAGCTGTGCAATTATATAAATATTTGTACTATTAGTTTTTCTTTTTTTTTTTTGTCATGCACTTTTATGTCTGCTTTTATGTTTTTCATCCAAATTTGATTTTATAAGTGTTAATATAAGGATAAATTTTTAAGACTGAACACCTTGAAGCCATGCCAGGCTATTTATCACTTCATCAAAACCCCGAGGGTTTGATTATCAAATGGACTCCTAATCAACTTATGAATGGATGCTATGGAACCAGTGACAGCTCTTCTGATTCATCTCTGACAAGTCAGGACAAAAGGTTGAATATAAGTTCAAGATTTTTTATTTTCTTGCATTTTCTTGCTCTATTATAATGTTATGTTTTATGACTTTTACTTTTAAGAATTAACTATTACCTAATTAATTGAAGTTGTTAGTACATTGCTTAATCTTAACACCCTCTTCATGATGGACTCTCACCAAAAAACACACATACACAAATAACAAGGATAACGGTTTAGAGGCAAAAGATATTATTTATTAAAAGCCTTCCGGCCAACTTATTATTACAAATTAGTACGACTTAGTTTCTCTAAATTTTTTTTTTTAAATTACCCGAAAGAATAGTACTGCTATAACAAATCTTCTTCCTAGCAGTTTACAAAGTTAGAGCTTTAGTGCAATTTTAATTAATCCCTGTCGACATAATTACAATAATACACAAAACAAAACATTTCTACACTTTATAATTCCAATTTTCATTTCGTGAGGTGGCTGGTGGATGTGCGCCTAACTTAATGACCTAAGGTCTTAATTAATAATGAGCTCCAATTATGAAAAGATTAAAAAACTTAACCAACAAAAAAAAATCTTAACTTAACCTTCAGTCGACTGATGAGAATAAAAAAAAATCTGAAAATAAAAAGATAGCATAGGAGAGAGTGGAGAGTAAAAAAAAATAGGAAGGAAATAAGTTAGTCCGGACTTGAAGAGTATCTTCTACTGCATGACAGCATCTCGCCCTCTCCAAGCTCTCGGGTTATGGAACGGAAGATTCATCTCGGCAAAGAACGGGATGCAAGTCGGAGGATGCTCACGGCAGGCGGGCTCGAGTAGCATGTAGTCGCCTTGGAGTCAAACTGTGGCTGAGGACGAACCCCTTTCTGCCCTGTGTTTATCTGCCCCCGCAGGAGAAGACAAGTAAGGAGTTCCAACTGGCACCGCATTTTTAGACTTTGTACAAACGGCCCAGCACCACAGACTTTGCATATTTCGAACTGCCGCTTGCCATATTATTTTTTTCTTGGCATTAAAAAAGCTTGGGCTTTGAAACTTACAAAGGAGTACCTTTTTTAGTTGACCCGTGACAGAGCGGCCGGACGTCGACTCTCCTTGTAACCTTCCGCATCGCCTCTCCCCTCTGAGTCGGGCATCTGCTAGAGTCATCAACATTCCGTTCTCGCTGGGCATGGAGATTTCCAAAATGGTTGAAAGCTAAGGTATCGGATTTCCCGATAAGACATAGCAAGGGTTTAAGAGAGAGGAAAAAAATAGGTTTTGGAAAATCTAACCTTACGGCCAGACAAAAGGGTAATTTAATCAACTACTTTTTAATTAACACCGCAATCCACCAGCGAAATTCCACTCAGCCACCATCAACCACCTTTTAATATTTTTACCTCTATTTGAACACAGTTTTACTTTTTTTTTTTGCATAAATAACTTATTTAAATTACATAACATACATACAATAAGTTAAAACTACTTATTTACACATGCATATTAACTCAAATATTTGAACACAACTAAATATCTGTGCACATCAAACATACAGGGGAGCACATCTAATTATTTGTGCCTAACAATAATGTATTTTTAAACTGTATTGCCAGCAAGTTTATAACTATTTAAAAAAAAAAAATCTTTCCAGCTTTACCTAATTGTTATACATGGTTGTAATTTAGTTCATAAATATCTCAGTTGTAGAATGTAATTAGAGATTTTGTAGAGCAAGGTAGTAAAACATCTGTGAAATTATTTTTAAATTGGATAATCCAAATACTGTAATAACTGTATCATAAGCAAATTTCCTGGTAGCTTGAATGATGTTATTTCTGTCTTTAACTTGGACAAGCTCCTTACACATACTAAAAACTCCTTAACTTTGAATTCCATTTTCAAGACTTGTGAAAATTCTATCTTTTTTTTCTGTACACTATGAAAATTCTTTCATTTTTTTCAGAAATTTTTAGACTGAATGTAATTACTTATTGTAAAATCTTGACTATAATACACACATGTGTATAATACGCATGCTTGATTTTGTGTTAAATTTTCAGAAAAAATTAAAATTTGACTATAATATACACCCATAACGTTTCAATATTTTATTTAAAAATTGCACAAATACTTATTAACCTAAATGAAATTTGAAATAAAAATAAATGAAAATGTCAAATTTGGTAGCAAACAAAAAACTTAAATTTTTAATTCAAAACAAACAATACTGTCATATTATCAGTCTTAATCACTGTGACTAGAATGCAGCTCATCTATTGTTCATTATTTATTCAATGTTTAAAACTACATTTTTTGTACGTGAGTATAATATGCACCCTCATTTTTGCGGACTAAAATTTAAAAAAAAAGTGCATATTATACTCAAAATTTTATGGTAAGAGAAAAAATTCAACAAAAGTGCATTATTCTGAAATTTTTTGACTACTCATGATCTATACTGTAGACATGTTCAGCAAACCACTAGTGACCAGTGCATAAGATTATTTTAATTGATTGGATAAAAACTAGAAATCTTCAAAGCAGTTTGGTAGATAAAGTTCAGAAAAAAGTTCAATTTTTACCTGGGATTGGTTGAATCTACTAATGCTCTTCACATAAAGCCTCTCTGAATGTTGATTTGTGATCTAAGATACGTTTTTTGGATTTTCTTATCTCTTCTCTCCTAGGTTATGAATTTACTTTTATATTTGTTTGTTCTTCTATTAAAAGCTTCTCATTGTTTATCAAAATCCCTAGGTAAAATGTAGCTGAACAAAATTATAGCTGTAGGGAAAACTGGTATAAAAATGATAGTGTAGTTTCATAGTTTTAAGAGCAAATTTATATGTTGCGAGTTTATAACAATAAATATTATTGAAGTTCAGTGGATGCCGGTAGATAAAGTGCATTAAATTATACGTGAAATTGAAGTAGCAGGCATAAGTTTAAAAAAAAAACCAAAGTTTATTTAATCACTAAACTTCATAAAAACAAAAAACTTGAAAAAACATATTATTACAACGAAGTAAAAATGAAAAAGAACAAACGCAATCAGCGTGAGAAGCCGTCGGCAAGTAACTTACATTCGAACAAAAATTCGTCAACTACCCGGATCCAAGATTTGCATACACATGTTGCCAACTGTCCAACATCATCTTTAAACAAACGATTTATAGCGCTGCCGTAATGACGTCATATCAAATTACGATCGCGGTCTGTACTACGTCACCACACCGGCGATATTATGAGTCGATGACGCTGAACAGAGACAAAGTATAAATATATATATTATTTTAGTATATGCAAACGATATATGCAAACGACAGATCACGGCGTAGTCAACAAGCTTTTCGGCGTCGAGAAAAATATGACACTCTTTCCTAACAATGGCCCGCCTCTCGACGTCGTAAAGCATTCCAAAAAATATATATATAAACACATTATATTTTCAACTTTGCAATATATTTGCTAATTCAGTTTAAATAAAAACACATTTTAAACATTAACTTGAATCATTTACACTGTGCAAATACAATTCTTAAAATATTCAAGTGATATAAAGAAAAATTTTTTTTTTAAATACACAATCAAAAATTACTACTCAATATTCTTCACAATTCAGTTCCATAATATATTTACAACACAGTGCAAACATTTAATTTAATAAGTAATGAAATGAATTTGGTTCTTCCTAGAGACACTGACTCTAAACACTTCAAGTTTATCAGCTGAATTTCTGAATCTTTCACCTTCTTAACACTAAATTAAAACACAGACAAATATTTGAGTCACAAAAAATAATTTTGTCACGAACCCACACAGGAGAACTTGGGACTTTTAAACTTGAATAGAAAATGTATATTCAAGATACAAAAACCACTCTGCACACAGCATAATTGTGGAGAAAAATGTCATAGATCAACAAGTGATATCTGGACTTTTATACTTATAACAAAAATTTAAATTAAACAAAAACTTTGTCACAAAAGTTCTTTAACCCTTCTTTCGTTAAAGGTTTCGTAAAAATGTCGGCCAAATTCCTTTTAGTGTTCACATACTTAAGTTGAAAGCATCTTTCGAAAAGTAAATTTCTAATAAAATGAAGCTTGATATCTATGTGTTTTGTGCGATTATTTTCGATAGGCGATTTTGAGAAATCTATCGCAGCCATATTATCACACCACAAAATATTTTCTTGTATAGCATCAGGAATTACTTCTTTCTTTTGACATTCTTCTAAAACTCGGGAGAGCCACATCAATTCCTTGCTTGCTTCTGTCAAGGATATAAATTCACTTTCCATTGACGATAACGAAACACTTTTCTGTTTAAAGGTTCGCCATTGGATTGGAATTTCATCTATCAAGGCTATACAACCTCCAACTGATACTCTGTCATCTCGGTTTGAGGCGAAATCAGCATCCGAGTACACATGCAAGTTTAAACTATTGATATTGTGAAGGTTTAATTTTAGTTGCCGAGTAGAGAAAACATAACCCAGAAGTTTTAGTAATGCATTCCAGTGAGTTTTTCCCGGATTACTTTGATACTGGGATAACAAATTTACTGAGAAACTAATATCAGGACGTGTTCTTCCAGCTATGAAAGATAAACATCCGATTAAACTTCTATATGGAAATTTTCCCATTTCAACTCTTTCGTCTTCTGTTTGAGGACATTGGGATTTTGACAAAAATACCCCTTTTGAAATAGGAAGTGAATTTATAGGTGGTTTAAATTTGTCAAACCTTTTCCATACTTTCTCAATGTAAGTAGTTTGATTGATAGTTAACTTTTTGTCTTTTTCTTCAAATTGAACTCCAAGTAACATTTTTGTTTCACCGAGGATTTTCAGTTCAAGTTTCTTCTCTAATTTCCCGATAATCAGCTTTTTGAATTTTTCATTCTTCCCAATCAACACAATATCGTCTACATAAAGTAGTAAAATAACGTTATTTTCATAGATGTAAACGCAGTTTGCCCAGGAAATCTTTATAAAACCAATTGATTCTAAAACGTCTTGTATCTCGTAAAACCACTCACGGGCACTCTGGTGAAGTCCGTAAAGAGCTTTTTTTAAGAGACAAACGTAATCCGGTTTATCTTGATTTAAAAATCCTGGAGGTTGCTTCATATAAATGGTTTCTGAAAGGGGGGCATACAAATATGCGTTTTTTACGTCTAGTTGACAATGCTTCCACTTTAAGTTGCTTACAAATATGGCAAAGAAGAGTCTGATGATTGTAAAGTTGACCACTGGGCTGAAAACCTCGTCGTAACTTTCGCCTTTACGCTGTCGAAAACCTTGGGCTACCAAACGAGCTTTAAAGGAAACAATTTTATTCTTGCTGTCTCGTTTCGTCGTGTAAACCCAACGACTACCGAGAATTTTTGCCTTATCAGGTTTTGGTACTAATTCCCATACTTTACGCTTCTTCATCATTAAAATTTCTTCTTCCATTGCCTTGAACCAGTCTTCCGCTTCAGGCTTTCTGAGGGCTGAATTGTAACAACTTGGGATTTCTACGTCTAGTCAGGCACTACTCGTACTTGCTACGACATTACTGGTTTCATCTCTAGACTTTACTTCCCCGCTGAATGTATCGTTTGTACTAAATGGAAAGTCTGATTCGTTATACTTAATATTATGCGACTTGCAGTAATTTTCCACATCATTGTATGACCTCAGCCTTGATTTCGTACCCTTTATTTTATAATATATATCATTTCGAGATCCGTCTTTCCTTGGTACGGCTGTTCGAACCCAGATTATTTCATTTTTCTTAGTGGATTCTTTTGAACTTGAATTTCGATCTTCTGATTCTGATTCTGACTCAGATTCTGAATGTTTCAGGTCTTCCGTCGAACTTTCATATTCTGAATCGGAATCGCTTTCATTATCAATCTTAAAGTAGATTTTCTTCGGTTCAGATTTTCTACACTCCTTCTGGCAAGTGCTTTCTTTACCTGGTTCCAGTACGCTACCACTAGCGCTTTCCTTTTCAAACTTGACATTAAGTGTTTCTACTAGTTGTCTGTCTTCGGGAATCCAGATTCGATAACCCATAGTCTTCATTGCGTATCCCACGAGAATACCCTTCTTGGCCCTCATCTGTAATTTTGATCTTCGTTGTTTAGGAACACTAACGTAGGCAATAGTTCCGAACGCTTTCAAATGTTTCACAGATGGTTTTCTCCCGCCATAAAGCTCGAAGGGGGTTTTGGTCTGGCCGTCATGACAAACTCTGTTACGTGTATACGTAAAGTGTAATAGCGCTTCAGCCCAAAATCCTTCACTTAAATTTGCGTCTTTTAGGAGAGTTTTTACAGCGTCCATAGCAGTGTAATTATACCGCTCACTCACCCCATTCTGTTGAGGCGTGTACGTGTTGGTGTGTTCGTGATTGATGCCAAGCTCGTCGAGATATTTTTCGAATTGAGAACTGCAATACTCGAGGCCGTTGTCAGACCTAACTGTGACAACTTTCGAATTTAGAAATCGTTCAGCTCTTACTTGATAACGCTTAAACGTTTCAAACACTTCAGATTTTTCTTTTAATGGAAAAACAGTGACTTTACGACTGAAGTCATCTATTATTGTTAAGAAATACCGATGGCCTTCTCTTGATTTTGTGGGCAGAGGCCCGCATACATCTGTATGAAGCAACTGGAGGGGTTTAGTGGATCTTATTCCTGATATCGATTTGTGTGATATTTGTCGCGACTTAGCAATTTTACAAACTTCACACGACAGTTCTTTATGTTTTAATCCTGGTAGATCTCTAACGCTATTGTGCTTACTGGTATTCACAATTTGTTTCGTGTTTATATGGGCAAATTTTCTATGCCACTCTTTTAGATCTCCACCTATTGCGTATGCTTCATTCTCTTTAAATTTAGGATACTTGGGGTGAAGAAAATATAATCCATTAGTTAGCTTCGCTTCAAATTCCAATCTTCCATGTTCGTCATTTACGACAATTTTTCCATTCCCTCCTATAAATGTTTTCCCTTGACTGTCAAGTTGTTTACCCGATATCAGATTTCTTCGTAGTTTGGGAGAGTACAGGACATCGGAAAGGATTATTTTCCGGTTATTTATAAACAATACTACGTCACCTTTTCCCTCAACTGGAAAAGTTAGACCGTCTATGGCTACTGACATCCTTGTGTTGGTAACCTTTTTAAATGTGGAAAATAGGGATTTGTTACATGAAAAATGGGAACTTGCACCTGTGTCTAAAAGCCACGTTTGTTTATTATATTTTACATCTTCAATATTGTTCACCAGTTCTGTCAGGTTATTCTTTGGTTTTCTACCTTTGGTTCCCCCGCCTATCTTCTGACTATTATTGTTAGAGTTCTGATTTGCACTAGAAACATCTTGTTTCGGAAATTTAACTCTGCAAGAGGCTATTAAGTGACCCACCTTTCCACAACGAAAGCACTTCCGTTTTTCCCCTTCTGTTATCGTATTCTGATATTTGCCGCCTTTATATTTCTGGCTGTGTGAGGGGTTTTTCCTTGCTCTTGAGTAGTTAATTTCTGTTTCTCCTACATCCCGTCTGCTTTGTTTTAGCCTAGCTTCTTCCGCTATTAATTCGCTTATAACATTAGCTGGGGTAAATTTCACGTCATTCCACCTGTAAATTGCTTGCACTATTGCTGCAAATTCTGTGGGTAAATATCTAATAAGTTGAAAAGCATGATGCCAATCATCTGGCTTTTTCCCCGCCTCAGCTAATTTGTTTACAAGGCTTTGGAGCCGAGCTCTGAACAAACCTATCTCTTCTCCAGGTTCTAAACGACATTGGAAAAACTGGTCCATAAGACCGATAATTCTCGCTCTAGAATCTGGCAGAAAATGGGCTTTAAGCGTATCCCATGCAATTTTAGGGTCATCAATATCATGTAGTAAGGAACGATACTCTTCAGTTACATGTAAATATATAACACTAAATCCCTTATTACGTCGGGAGAAAAAGTTTCTTACCTCCTTAGCACTCGCACCTTCAGGAGGAGCTTTTTCGGTACCTTGAGTAATATCCCAGGCATCACGCTCGATTAAAAGCACTTTTACATCTTGTGCCCAGGAATCATAATTTTCAGGTCCGAGAGGCTTGATGACTACTTCCATATTCATTTATAGTAGGAGAAACCAATAATGTTCCTTAATACTTGATGAACAACTGCTGCAAAAAGTTCTTTAAACAAAAATTCACCCAAAATATTTCTTCACGACCAGCATATTAAATGGAGTCGGCGATATTAATTTTCATAGCTCCGTAGAGACCGGCAACTCTCATCGATGTAGTCGTCTGATATCAGGGGCCCGCCGTCTTTGATAACTTTATACTTTTAACTTCTTTCACGTTGCACTTCTACTGGCTTAAACAGCGTTCCTGGGCCCATAACCCTTGAAGTTCAGTGGATGCCGGTAGATAAAGTGCATTAAATTATACGTGAAATTGAAGTAGCAGGCATAAGTTTAAAAAAAAAAAACCAAAGTTTATTTAATCACTAAACTTCATAAAAACAAAAAACTTGAAAAAAACATATTATTACAACGAAGTAAAAATGAAAAAGAACAAACGCAACCAGCGTGAGAAGCCGTCGGCAAGTAACTTACATTCGAACAAAAATTCGTCAACTACCCGGATCCAAGATTTGCATACACATGTTGCCAACTGTCCAACATCATCTTTAAACAAACGATTTATACCGCTGCCGTAATGACGTCATATCAAATTACGATCGCGGTCTGTACTACGTCACCACACTGGCGATGTTATGAGTCGATGATGCTGAACAGAGACAAAGTATAAATATATATATTATTTTAGTATATGCAAACGACAGATCACGGCGTAGTCAACAAGCTTTCCGGCGTCGAGAAAAATATGACACTCTTTCCTAACAATTATTTAGTTGCAAGATGTATTTTATGTAAGTTTGTTCTTTAAATCCAAATAATGTAAATAATTCAGCACGAAATAATATGTATAAAGAGGGCATAGACAGCCGAACAAATTAACAGAAAACCTACCCCAGCGTTGAAAAAATTTAACTTTTCAATAAAAGATTGTGCAGTTACAACAGATCCTCATACTGAAAACAGACAAATATAACTAAAAGTAGATAATTCAACAAAGCAAGATAATTATTAGCAGGAAGAATGCAGACAAAAAAATCAACCGAAATCACACACTTAGGGCTCAGTGCACCTTAGTGCAAGATTCTGTAGCAGTAAAGGAACTAAACCAAGTTAGTTCCTTTACTGCTGCAGAATCTTGTACTCTGGTGTGTTGAGCCCTAAGTGCATGATTTCAGTTTATTTTTTTGTCTGCATTCTTCCTGCTAATAATTATCTTGCTTTGTTGAATCATCCACTTTTAGTTATATTTGTTCTTTAAATATTTAAAAAATATTTAACATTATCAAGTAATTTAAAATTATAGTGCAAAATACATTATTATCAAACATGAATGTGGAAAATATCATAGAAGAGGTTGGTAATGGGTTTTACAAAGGGTCTTTGAAAATGTTTTGAGTGTTATAAAAAATTCCTTCATTACTTTTTCAGAAAATAATATATACCCTGTAGGATCTTAGATTTAATCCCTTCAAATTCTTTTTTTCAACAAATTATTGAACTGCCTTTAGTTCATCAGTATTTCAAAGTTTTGTCAAAATTTATGTTTATAACCTCTCATGCACTCTTTTTCGGTGATTAAGGGAAAGTGTCACAGGCAATAGTGAAACTATCCCTTCCAGAGTATAGTCCAAATTGAAGAGGCTAATGAATATATTTAGTTCTTTGACTGATTATTAAAATAATCCAAGCTGTCTTCTGTTGAAATATCCTTAGGTTGCAGAGAATCATTCAAATACCGTGCTTTTGTAGATAAAATTTATCAAAATTTCCATACTTTGATGGCTAAAAACTGAATTGTAATAGGAACTTGTGTGCGTAGTAAATTTGTATGAAGAATACAATCTTTAGTATTGTACTAGTTAATTTAATTTATTAAAAATTTGCAATCGATAGGGAACTTTGAGGATGAGAATTTCATTTCTGTGTTATAAAAATTCTTATTAATTTTAACTTCAAAGTCTTGTATTTAAGAGTACTACTGACTTTGTGAATATCTATATTATAACTGCAGTTTGTCTTGTATAAATTTTGTAGATTTATATTTTTCCATTATCTATCTTCATGTTTGCACCATTTTTTTTCTCTTTCTTCTAGTATTTATTGGGAATATGCCATGAGTGTTAATGTGGATGATATTGTTTACTTACATTGCCATCAAAATGGTAAGAATATTCAGTTTAAACTATTCTTTATGGTTTTTATAGTTTTATATCGGTTTGTAACTGAAAATAACTGTGAACTTATTTTATGTTTTAATAAAGTAATTTTTAATGCATTATTTATAAGCATGTCAAGAAAATAACTGATCAGGGGTATAATTGGTAAAATAGTGATTCTGGTTCTTGAATATACCTTGACCATCATGATATATTGCCCATCTAAAGAAGCAGTTACTTTCTTTGATTTCTTCCATTGCTTCTGTGCATAAATTGTTAAACATATCTCCTAAAAGTCACAAACAGCTAAACAATAGCTCCACAGTGGTAACAAAATACAGTTTTTAAAAAAAAATTTATGCTATCATTCAAACTTATTGTACAAAATATCAGAGATACCATTGGCCAACCTGGAGAACAGCCTATGAGAACATTTTACCTTAGATATTCTATTGTTGTACAGAACAAGCCACCATTTATAATAAGACATTATGTTACCATGTTGTAAGGACTTTGCCTTAAATAAGACTGCCAGCCTTTTTGTGTTTAATGCTTTAATTGCATTTCTCGACTAAATACAGGCTATTTACAATGTATATATACACTCAAGAGCCAAAACATTATGACCATCTGTCAATAACGAGTTGGCCCACCTTTGGCACACAACACAGCTTCAACTCGCCTTGGCATGGATGCCACAAGTCCTTGGTAGATGGCCGGAGACAGATTGTACCAGATGTTTAAGCAACGGTCACGCAAATCCGAGATATTGCAAATTGGTAGTCTTTGAACTCTGAGCTTCCGTCCCATGACATCCCAAATGTGTTCTATCGGATTGAGATCCGGTGAGTTAGGCGGCCAGGACATTAACTGGAATTCAGCATCATGTTCCTGGAACCACTCCAACACAATTTTAGCCTTGTGACACAGGGCGTTGTCCTGTTGGAACATTCCATTTCCAGCTGGAAAAACAGAGGCCATGTAAGGGTGCAACTGGTCCGCAATGATGTTCAGATACCCTGTAGCATTCATGGTCTGCTCTACCACAACCATGGGTCCCAGAGACGCCCAAGAGAACGTCCCCCAAAGCATAATACCGCCACCACCGGCCTGTGTATGACCTACTGTACATTGAGGGAGCAACAGTTCACCTGGGAGACGGCGTATCTTGACACGGCCATTGGCGTGATGAATGACAAACCGTGATTCATCTGACCAGGCAACTCTCTCCCACTGATCCATGGACCAGTCGCGATGTTCCCGGGCCCAGCGCAGGCGCAGTTGGTGATGACGCTTGGTCAGCAAAGGCACATGAGTGGGACGTTTGCTGCATAGCCCCATATCCAACAGTGTCCTCTGAACAGTGTGCTGCGATACTATTCTACTTGGCCCTGCATTGTATTGAGCTGTCAGCTGAGCCACTGTCTGGCTCCGGTTTTGCTTCACCATGCGAGACAGTCTCCGACGACCTTTTTCTTTGATAGCGTGTGGACGTCCAACACCATGTCGTCTACTGCTGGTTTCACCGTCATTCATCCACTTTGCATAAGTACTAACAACTGTAGGTCGCGAACAACCCACGAGTCGTGCAGTTTCGGAAATACTTGTTCCGAGCCTTCGAGCCCTTACAATCTGCCCTCTATCAAAGTCGCTTAGATCCGCAGCCTTTCCCATCACACACAGAAGTAAGTGAAAGAATGATTCTTCAGACTCTCCAGCAGCAGTTAAATACCACTTCCACCTGATCACGTGCCTTCCACGTCATCCAGGCAAATTCATTGCAAAATGTAGGGGTGGTCATAATGTTTTGGCTCTTGAGTGTATATATAAAGATTAAATTTGTGGGTTCACAGTATTGGCGAGGAAGGGCCTTAAATAAGACTGCCAGCCTTTTTGTATTTAATGCTTTAATTACATTTCTCGACTAAATACAGGCTATTTAAAATGTATATATATATATAAAGATTGAATTTGTGGGTTCACGTGGTATTGACAAGGAAGGTATTGACAAGGTTCACGTGGTATTGACAAGGTTCACGTGGTATTGACATATTTTTTATACGGTATTGACAAGGAAGAGCCTTAAATAAGACTGCTAGCCTTTTTGTATTTAATGCTTTAATTACATTTCTCGACTAAATACAGGCTATTTACAATGTATATATATATATATATATATATATAAAGATTAAATTTGTGGGTTCGTGGTATTGACGAGGAAGGGCCTTAAATAAGACTGCCAGCCTTTTTGTATTTAATGCTTTAATTACATTTCTCGACTAAATACAGGCTATTTACAATGTATATATATATATATATATATAAAGATTAAATTTGTGGGTTCATGGTATTGATGAGGAAGGGCCTTAAATAAGACTGCCAGCCTTTTTGTATTTAATGCTTTAATTACATTTCTCGACTAAATACAGGCTATTTACAATGTATATATATATATATATATATATAAAGATTAAATTTGTGGGTTCATGGTATTGACGAGGAAGGGCCTTAAATAAGACTGCCAGCCTTTTTGTATTTAATGCTTTAATTACATTTCTCAACTAAATACAGGCTATTTACAATGTATATATATATATATATAGTGAGGTATTGGCTTAAGATGAAGTTGATTAGCAAAGTAGGAGACATTGCATGCTTATTTTTAAGATTTTTCTACAAAAATTAATACTCATTCCCTAAAAACCAATTATGTCAATGTATTCTTTTCTGTTACTAAAGAAAATTTTTTTATTGATGTCAATATACATAGCAGCATTAAATATTTTTCTTAGATTGGTAGAACAATGATTAATAATAGCTGACATAGACAATAACATTATATCATAAACTCTTAGTGTAAAAGAGCCAGATGGTGACTGAATGGCTAGGCACTGGCATTCGGAACCAGAGTCTGTGGGTTTGAGTCCCACTGTTGGCATGGACGTTTGTAGCCATTCAAAATTGGCTTTACGCAGTAGGTCCCTGTTTAATAGCCCTTGTGTAGCAAAAAATGATCATAATGCTCCAAACCAAACCTAGTGTAAAAAACAGTGTTTTGACTATCTAGAAATAAAATATATTTTTGATCATTGTAGAACTTCCTCTTAGGGGAGAGGTTTGTCTTATGTATTATGTATTTATTCTAAACGATAAATGTATAACCTTTTGCAAGTGGTGAATGCTAAGATGTGTCATGTGTATGAACTTAAGTTACAGCATGTTTATTTATGACTAGGATGGAATTAGAATAAGTAGTTATATCAATTCATCATTTACTTTCATATTAAACACATGAAATGATGTGAGGGCTTATTTTGTCTGTATAACCAATAACCTATCTCAAAATTATTTCAGCTTGAAAATACTGTTTGGACCCTCTGGTCTTAAACTATTAGCTTACATAAAATTTGTTGTATAATGAGTAACTTACATAAAAATTACTGCATAAAAGACATTAATGCAATGCATATGGTACAAAAAGATGCATCTTTACTCCAGAGTTTTACTGCAGATATTTAGTTATGTTTTTGATTGAGAGTTGAGAAATGACTTTAACTCATTAAGCATATTTTTTTTTATCAATTCTTGTGTTAAATTTGGTCATTATGTAATGTTTTAAATTTTAAAAGATGAAAATTTAAGCTGACACATTTTTGAAATATTGACTAGCAACAACTCAGCAAATGCATAGAGGTACAGGGGGGTGTACTAGATTGTATGTATATAATGAAGAGAAATCGATCAAATTTTGGATTTAATTATTGTATTTAAAGTTAAGTTTAATCATTCATTTTCTAGAAAAGGAAAGTTTATAAATACCAAGTTTGTAAAATAATCATGCCTGTTTATCATACCATTTTCCAGTAATGGTAATATTTAAGTTTATATGTGTTCCTATATATATGTATATATTCATTAGTATGCACCTCAGTCAAACTTGATTAAAATCTTTTTTTATCTTTGTGAAACTTGATAATCAAAGTACTTGGAAAGAGAATTTTACTAACACATTGTAAAAAGTTTCCATTTGATATAGGTAAAAATAACTTATTTTAAAACTGTTTAACATAAGGACTGCAACAGTATATCTAATTTTGGTGTGCATCAAGAAATGTTATGTTGTATTTTGTTATGGTAGATAATCTTAAAAGAACTAAAACAATGACTATTGCAATTATGCATGTGTTATGCTTATAAGTAAATAATTTATTAATATGTGTATTGTGAAAATTCAGGCTAATGGTCCTTTAACACATCTTATGTAAAATATTCTAGGTTTTTATGTATGGTATTTTCTGTTAAATATTTATGTAGTATAAAGATTTAAATGTGACGCAATATCTTTTCTAGCGGACACTGGTGGCACAATTGTTCTTGTTGGACAGGATGGTGTGCAACAGCCCCCTATACACTTTCCAAAAGGAGGCCACCTGTTGGCATTCCTGTCATGCCTTGAAAATGGTTTACTACCTCATGGACAAATGGATCCCCCGCTGTGGTCTCAACGGGGAAGAGGTATCTTTGGGCTTTCCATAAACAGATATTTTGTTTCTCTAAACTAGTGGTTCCCAACCGGTGGTCCGCAATAGCATCGGGAGTGGTCCAGTACCACATATATAAAAGTTGCCAAATGAATGGAGACTTTGAAAGCAATCAATATTCATTGAACTATATGGGCTGAATATATCCGATGACTATCAGGTGTTGAATTAAAATTTCTTAAAAGTTTAACATAATTATTATTATATTATTATTAGAATATACGTTAGAATGTGAGTACCTTAATCCTATATTCCTTTTTCCTGGGGGATATTCTATACCCCGCTCCCGAGAGAGTGCCCCCCCCCCCCCTCAAGTTGGAATGGTGAGGGTGGTATATTCATGGTTCAATTTCTGGCTTAGTGGTCCACAGACTTCTACGGGTTGGGAACCACTGCTCTAAACTATCTTGTTACCTCATGATTCTCTCTTTCTTTTATGCATTAGGTAAAGTTTTCCCAAAGTTGAAGAGAAAAGGTCGTGGATCAGTAAAAAGACATGTAAAAGATTCTGAGAGTTCTACTGATGAGGATAGTGAAGCAACCGACTATGTGTTTAGAATTATTACTTCTCTTAAACCTGACTCTATTTGTAAGCATTATGTTTGGTTTTCCTTTATCTTGTTGTTTCTTTTGACTTATTGAAACCTATTGCTGAGTGACTAATTTAAATTTATTACCTAAAATTTATTTGGTATGATTTTAGATATTAATTTACTAATTTAGAAATACTTCATAAAGTAATAAACTTTTCCCAAATAATTAATTGCATGCTAGCAGAGTACAAAATTAATAACTTATTTTTTAGCTCAGGAAATGATGGATCCCAAAATGACCCGAGGTTCATTCCCTTGGCAACCAAAGGAAGTGAGCAATGGCAATCCTAAGTATTTAAAACATCATTCATCATCATCTACTTCTTCTACTAGTTCCCGTTCACTTACTGAGGAAAACAGTGTAGATTTGTATCGACAAGTTGTTCCTGAAATTAAAGATCCTGTACCACCTACTGGGTAAGTTGCCTGACTTGAGAAGCATGATTTGAATGCATCATATAAAGTGCACCCATAAAATAACTGGACAATTTTTTATAAATAAGAAAAATATTACTCACCTTCAAATAAATTTATCTCCTTCAAAATAATCGCCAAAGGAGTCTATACAATTTTCCCGTTTCTTCAAGCCGTCAATACACTGATTATAGGCGTTGGAACTAACCATTTGCAAAATACGCGTAACATTTTATTTAATATCCGAGACTTTTCAAATCTCTGTCCTTTCATAGCCATCTTAAGCCTCGGAAAAAGGAAAAAATCAGCTGGTGATAAGTCAGGAAAATATGGTGAGTGATTTATAACTGTGATTAAATGCTTAGCAGGATACTGTTGTACAGAAATTGCTGTATGGGGCCTAGCATTATTGTGTAAAAGAAACCATTGAGAATCAAACAGTTCCTTCCTAACTTGCCTTATCCTGTTTTTTAATGGAAAAAGCCCCTCCTTGTAAAAATACTCATTAATTGTTTTTTCAGGAACAAATTCGTCGTGAATAAGTCCTTTGTAATCAAAAAATGAAATCAGCATCTCCTTAGTCTTTGATTTTGACATTCAGGCTTTTTTTTTTTAATATATATATGGGAGAAGATGGTCCTTTCCACTGTGCACTTTGTCTTTTTGTTTCTGGGTCGTATTGTAGACACCAGGTCTCATATCCTGCTATAATGCACTTTAAGAAATTGTTGTCCTGTTGCGCAGTAGTCAGCAAATCTTTGCAGCAACCTTTTCTGTCATCTTTTTGCTTTTCTGTCAAAATCCGAGGCACAAATTGAGCACATACTTTTTTCATTTTCAGATTTTCAATTAAAAATCTACAGCTTTCTTTGCTTATCCCGAGCATGTCTGAAAGTTGCTGAGTTGTTACAAGTCTATCAGCTTTTACCAAAGAATGAATTTTCTCCACATTTTCCTCATTCTTTGAAGTTGAAGGGTGCCCTGTCTTTGGTTTATCTTCAATGCTTTCTCGCCCGCATTTAAAGCAGTTGTACCACTCATACACCTATGTTCTTGACAACGATGCATCACTATATACTTTTCGAATCATCTCTAAAGTTTTGGTAGAAGATTTACCTAATTTATAACAAAATTTAATGTTACAGCGTTGTTCCATTCCAAAGCAAATTTTTTGGTACAATGCCTTCTCAGTAAATGAAAATTACTATGGCATTTTGATATGCAAATTATTAAATAATTAGTTTAAACTGGCTTTAACAAGAGTTGAGATGTCACTCTTTCTAGCCAGGCTATTATTCTTTCACTTTTGTATATTATTATTTGATCTTTTCATTTGTCCAGTTACTTTATGGGCACTCCTTGTGTATTTTAAGCCTCGGAAAAAGGAAAAAATCAGCTGGTGATAAGTCAGGAAAATATGGTGAGTGATTTATAACTGTGATTAAATGCTTAGCAGGATACTGTTGTACAGAAATTGCTGTATGGGGCCTAGCATTATTGTGTAAAAGAAACCATTGAGAATCAAACAGTTCCTTCCTAACTTGCCTTATCCTGTTTTTTAATGGAAAAAGCCCCTCCTTGTAAAAATACTCATTAATTGTTTTTTCAGGAACAAATTCGTCGTGAATAAGTCCTTTGTAATCAAAAAATGAAATCAGCATCTCCTTAGTCTTTGATTTTGACATTCAGGCTTTTTTTTTTTAATATATATATGGGAGAAGATGGTCCTTTCCACTGTGCACTTTGTCTTTTTGTTTCTGGGTCGTATTGTAGACACCAGGTCTCATATCCTGCTATAATGCACTTTAAGAAATTGTTGTCCTGTTGCGCAGTAGTCAGCAAATCTTTGCAGCAACCTTTTCTGTCATCTTTTTGCTTTTCTGTCAAAATCCGAGGCACAAATTGAGCACATACTTTTTTCATTTTCAGATTTTCAATTAAAAATCTACAGCTTTCTTTGCTTATCCCGAGCATGTCTGAAAGTTGCTGAGTTGTTACAAGTCTATCAGCTTTTACCAAAGAATGAATTTTCTCCACATTTTCCTCATTCTTTGAAGTTGAAGGGTGCCCTGTCTTTGGTTTATCTTCAATGCTTTCTCGCCCGCATTTAAAGCAGTTGTACCACTCATACACCTATGTTCTTGACAACGATGCATCACTATATACTTTTCGAATCATCTCTAAAGTTTCGGTAGAAGATTTACCTAATTTATAACAAAATGTAATGTTACAGCGTTGTTCCATTCCAAAGCAAATTTTTTGGTACAATGCCTTCTCAGTAAATGAAAATTACTATGGCATTTTGATATGCAAATTATTAAATAATTAGTTTAAACTGGCTTTAACAAGAGTTGAGATGTCACTCTTTCTAGCCAGGCTATTATTCTTTCACTTTTGTATATTATTATTTGATCTTTTCATTTGTCCAGTTACTTTATGGGCACTCCTTGTGTATTTTAAGGAATTTTCACATGTAGGAAAAATTTATAAATGTTTGTGAAGGTTAAAATATAAGTTGTGAAGGTTATAATATAAGTAAAATTAATTTAACTTCCTTTTTAAAATTCCTCTATACCTCTATATCTTCCTATATTAAATTCCTCTTTTTCCTTTTTTAAATTTCCCTATAAACAGTTGCTTGTTTTATTTTTTTATATATTATCTTCTGTGAAACAAAAGTGAATTATACAAAATTTTCATTTTTTGTGTTTTTAAGATAGGATTTGTCTTTATCTATTTGATCATATTCATTCAGTTAAATTAAGTTTCACTTGGGTTAAGCATTCTTTTAGTGGTATATATGTGTAACCTAATTTGTGTTTATATCCATTACTTGAATAGTGTAAAATTTAACTCTCAGATATCTGTTGGGTGATAAGCTAGCATAATTAAACAGCACCCCTTGTAACAGAAAAGGAATCTGAAAGCCATTGAGAGATAAACAAAGTTGACAGGTAGAAACATTTATTTAAGAGCATTCAGGCACATAAAAATAGTTAATATGTAAAATAGATAACCAATTACCATCTGTAGAAGCTACCAGTATTTTCCCTTTGACTATCAATTATATGTACTATCAATTAAAACTGTTCATTGAAATTCATGCTACATTCCACTGTTACTTACAAAAGGTATCTTTATAGTCAGTCCATTCAAATACTTTGTGATACTATGAAGAAACAGATCATTTCAAGGGCCTTTTATGGATGTAAGTATATTATTTTCCCCCACGAATATTAATCTAAAAAAAATTCCTGTAATAATTGTTAATAGTGCATTTTTTCAAGTTTGCATATTGTTGCAGTTAGGTAAAAATATGAAAATTTGTAAGCTTCCTAAATAGATGATTTAGATATAATACCTTTTATGTATTAAAATATCTTTAAAAATACATTTTAAAAAAATCTGGGGTTTCAAAGAAAAAATATTTGTTAAGAATACATATGTGTCCTGATTATGAAAGTGGCCTACATTAAGAATCTTAAAAAAGGAGTTTATCAGTTATTTCATATTGCATACTTTCATATTACCATAATCTGAAGCAATCTTTGCAAAATTATAAAAATTGAACCATTATATTGAGCTGGTTCTTGCGTCCTTACACAGAATTCAGTTCATATTCAAACTCAAAACTTCAAATATCTTGAAATGAAAAATATATGACTTAGACCACTTTCAGAATCACCGGCACACATAACCTATGTGAATATTTCTTTCATCTTGCTATATTGTCATAACATACTTTTTTTTGTTTTTATTATTACTCAAATATATTGAATTTACCATAGTTAAGGTAGGATTAAAAACAATTTTTAAGCAGAATTTTCATGTAATTTTAGATAGATTAGTTGCAATTTTTTAAATTTTACTATCATATAGTGAGTTATGATTGGTCAAAATTACTGAGAATTGCTTAAATATATGCAACTCACAATCTTATGGGGCTTGGAGTTAGGATGTGATAGTAATCTGTTAAACATTAAAAATCTTAATTTTTGTTGTATATGCATCCCTTTCCATCTTTGTATCCCATGGTGGGCAGGTGTAATTCTAACGTATAATGGGAAAATACTCTAAACCACTAAGGATATCTCCTGAGGGTAAAGATTTAATCCTCTCTAAATGCCTTTAATTGCAGATGTTCAGCATAAAACTATAATTTATAGACAGACATAGTAACCTCATAAGTCAGTCTTGAGAAATATTTTTTTTTTCATTTAACTTGAAGGCTGAATTACTCATTTGTTGTATTGTTTAACCTAAAGATACAGTTTTAAACATCTTTTTTTCCATTGAAAGAAAAAAAATTACAGTTTCACTCAAAAACTAAAGAACTTAGAGACTAACTTCAGAGCTCCTTAATCAGGAGCTAACTTTAAGACCCATGAACTACTGATCATTTAGTTTGCCATGTTCTTTCAGCAAGGTTACTGAGTATGTTTTACTTTTAAGAATCTCTCACTTCTGAGATGGAAGTAGGGATGCGACATCGATGTCGATGTTTTCAAAACATCGATGTTTTGATAAAAACATCGATGTTTTAAACATCGATTTATTGAAGCCGATGTTTTGTGCTCGATGTTTTACGTTGTCTCGATGTTTTTTTTAAATGAAAAAGTACCGTAATAAAAAAAATTTACCACGTAGCATAATTTTCACACTCAGTAAATGTAAGTCTGAATTCTGAAAAGGACTAATACAAAAGGGGGAATGATTCCTTAGCAAATAGACAAATAGCAATTAACAACCAATGAACCAATCAGAGCGCTTGGAATGTTCCTGACACTCCAGAACCTTCCATGGGGTTTTATTTTACAAATAGTATATACACGAGTGCATCCATTTAAGTTTTTGTTTTGTTCTGGTTTTATATAAGTTGACGTTAATATTATTAGTAAGATGCCTCCCAAAAGTACCGTTTGGGAATATTTTTACAAAACCACTGACAAATTGGCGAAATGCAATATTTGCCTTAAGTCCCTCAAAACTTCTGGCAATACCACGAATTTATCTGGACATTTGAAGGCAAAGCATGGCGGTATTTACAACGAGAATTTTGAGTCATCAATGTAGCCCAAAGTAACCAAGTTTTTGTCATTTGTGCCTGCCCAATCAGAGAGTAAAATTAAATCAACCCCTCCCCCCATGACTACCGGAAGTAACATTAATGTTAGAGATTACTAAACCAGTTTTAAAAAATGGATGTTCTAAAACATCGATGTTTAAAAACATCGATGGTTATTGGGCGATGTTTTATTAGCATCGATGTTTTAATATTGAATATCGATGTTTCAAAACATCGATGTTTTGTTATCGATGTCGCATCACTAGATGGAAGCATTATACCTGGATAATATGGCTTTTGTAACTAGCACAGCTTGACGTATCTGTTGCTTTGGATTGTTAAATTCACAAGAAAAAAAAAAGTGCATTCTTGGTGGCTAACTTCTGCACTATTTGATATTGCTAAAGCTTTAAATAAAAATTGGCATTCAGACCTAATATTCAAATCAATTCAGCTCAATATGCCTGACAACATTATACACTTAGTACACGATTAATTTCCTTTTCATCAAAGTTTTGCCATTCTTGTTTGCCAGGGCTACATTTGATACCAGAATATTGTTGGTAGGATTCTGCAAGGTTTGATTCCTAACCAAACTTTCTGTAAATATTTTGTTAATGATATTCCTTGAGGATTTAATACTCTTCTTGGTTATGTATGCAGGCAATATAGTTCTTCTTTCCACAGCTCATAATTCAATCAACTCAAAATAAATTGAAATATTTAATTAAAGTATCTCAAAAAGAAAAGAAAAACCTTTATTTCAGTACAGTATTGAAATAAGTTTCAAAATTCATTCTTACCAGTGAATAGTGGATGATCAAATGTGGGTGGTAGCTAATACAATATTAAATAAAAGCCATAAATGTTGAAAACTTTTATTGGTTAGAAACAGTTTTTTATTGTATAACAGTATTTATTTATTTATTTGGGGGAGGGGGATGAATCAGAAATATTGTGCAGCCATGAGTATGTTTAGAATGTATAGTACGATACCAAGGAAAAATAAAAGCTACACACACACACTCATATATATATATATATATATATATATACATACATATATACATACATACATACATATATACATACAGTCAATTCTGGTTAATCGGACCACATCGGGACGTGATCATTTTGATCCTAATAACCAGCTGGTCTGATTAAATGAACATGCCTTATGTTACAAGACAGGATTCAGTCCGATTAACCAGTGGTCCAATTAACCGGAATTGACTGTTTATATATATATATATATATATATATATACACGAGTAAAATAATATTTGAATGTAAGCTTTGTTGAATTAGCCTGTTTTTAAAAGCTTTACTTTTAATAATTATTTTTAATGAATCATATTTCTGAATGACTGAAAGTATACTGTTCATAAAATTTATATTGGTTTTTAAAACTAAATGTAAGTATATTTTAATCTGTCTTAATAGTAAGGTTGTTTTTGTGTTACAGGGTTAGCACACTGTAGACACTTGCGAACTGTTCGCACACATTTGGCTGGTTTAGTTAATCCCATAATTATAAGGGAAATGGATCCAACAGATGCTTCTCAAGGACTTACAGCTGAAATATGGAATCAAATGCATATTGATTCTCGTGTTACAAACTCTGCTGAACTCTACAGGTTAACTTATTTTGGGGGTATTGATTCCCAAATTCGAAAACAGGTTAGTATTTTTTGAATTGAAAAATGCTTAATGTTTATTCTGAACATTGTGTAACATTTCTAGTATTTCATTAAGTTCCATTTTGTCTGAATTAAATATTATTACAGGTTTGGCCTTATTTACTGGGCCATTATACATTTGGCAGTTCAGAAAAGGAAAGGGAGGAACACAATGCAAGCATACAAACTAGCTATGAAACAA